>JAOEHX010029329.1:1658-29559 GCA_025448015.1 Bolborhynchus lineola | reverse complement strand
CTTTTTTCTTTTTTTTAAGCATTAAGCGGGAAATGTGTGTTAGGATCAGGTGAGCAGATCTCATATGCTCCTTTTCCTGTGTTTGCAGGAGATGAGCATTGATAAGTCATCCCAGTAACCCTCACCCCTTCCATGGTGAATTGTCTGTCTGTGCTCCCTTCAGTTCCCATAAAATAGTTTTGTTTCCTATTTCTAATCCTTTCATTGCTCGATGGAAGAAGTAACTAGACTTTTCCTTAGCAAAACTATAATTTCCCCTTGTATTTCAGTATGCAAAACACTACAAGAGATGCCATATTTTCAAGCTTAAAACCTGCAATTTTTGAAACTCACAACTTCTGACTGATGACTCGATCTGAGTTGAATACATAAAAAGTACCAAGGAAAATGTAGTAGGCACTGGTGATCTTAGGCAAGGTGTTCAGCATGTGAAAGTTTTTGAGTAAACAGTTCCTTCAGAAAATTACAGACTTGTGTACTATAGCAATGACTAAGACAGTGGGGACTAAAAGGAGGTTGCCTGGCTATCTATTTCTCCATTAGATAATCTGCAGATTGTAAACATGAAAATACAGTAAATTTACTATATAGAAAGTCTCAGAGTCTGGTTCTGCTGCAGTCTGTATTGGATGGGTGATGTCAGTACTTCTAAAAATACAATCATGCTATCAGTAAAGAAATGCAATGCAGCTATTGGATTTATAATTTCCATCACTGATTTTTTAATTGCCTAATCTATTAATATCTTTTTGTATTTTATACCTCAATTTCCATTATTCTAGGTGGTGGCACCAACCTCTTAGATGTTCTGATAACAGCAGGTTTTCAACCTATAAAATCAAGAATTTAGTTTGCATTGGCTTCATTAATGTATCCTAAACTTGTCTCAGCTTTTTCCTCTGAAAAGAAAATAAGCATTTTTCTTTAGTATGAAGCATGGTTATATATTGGTGACATCATACATTAAGAACATTTCCTGTTTACTGATGAGTGTTTTGAAAATACAAAATAGATTCTTTAATCCTGTAAGACATCCCTATATCCCAAGGCATAAAAAAATAGTGCTCAAAACATTTCCCAAAACAGTTTGCAAGTTTTCATGATGACAGGTGTTAGAATCGTAGAATAGTTAAGGTTGGAAGGATCTTAAGATCATCTAGTTCCAGCCCCCCTGCCATGGGCAGGGATGCCTCCCACTAAACCATGCCACCCAAGGCTATGTCCAACCTGGCCTTGAACACTGCCAGGGATGGAGCATATGCTGTTGAAGTTGTTAGCTTCCTGTACTACATCTATTCTGGTACAGTTAAAAATACATGCACATTCTAGAAGACACTACATGATCATAATAGCGAAGTGATTCCTGCACGTCAAGAATCTCATCAACGTCAAAGACTTTATGTATCCTTATTGTAGAGGACTGACTGTTAAACTATGCTAGGAAAGATTGCGGGATTAACACATAGTTTGTAAAGCAGTTTGGGATCTTCCTGGATTTTTAAAAAAATATGCAAGTGCTTTTTATTTTGTTGTTTCTTTCTGTGTTCTAGTTTAAATATTATGAATTGGCAATGAAACCAATGTTTGAAACAGGTATGTCAGAGAGAAAAATCAAGCAGGTCATAGTATGCAGTGGGTAGAATCATCCCCAAGATGTTCAAACATTTTGTTGTGGCAGATCACTTTATTATTTACTTGAGACAAAGAGGACCATGTATAGCCATAATATTATTGTAACTAAAGTAGTCTGGAATCCATTATACATGCTGCTGGATGCTATGCAGAGAGCTTGCAGTGTTGTGAAAGGACAGGAAGGAAAATTATTAATCTGAGAAACACTGAGCCAGATTTAAAATAATGTTTCTTCATTATGCAGTGTATGGATTTCGCAGCCCAACTAATGTTGATTTCTTCTTTTGTATGGAAACCATCTGAGGTCCATCCAAAGGCCTGTGTGGTCTGAAGGTCCTGATGGATGTCCCTTCTGCAACCCAAATACCATCACAGACTGCAAGTGAATGAGCTAAAATGGTTGTGGCTTGCCTCATGATGGTTCCTCCAGGTCATGGCTGAGGTGTTTCAGCTGGGCCCTTACACATTAACTGGTCCATGTAAGAATCTGCAGTCTGGTTAGCCTGAGCAGGCTTTTGACAGCTGGAGATCAAACAGCAACAAGCATCAGGCAAATCATTACTACTGCTCAACAAAGTACAAGCCAGGGAGGCAACAACATGAAATGTTGTAAGTTGAGGAATCAGAATTCTGACTACTGAAAATACTTGTTCTCACACTCACTAGAATATTGTTAATTAATAATGACTAAAAAAGATCAGACTAGCAAGAAAGAACACAAATGAGGAGGTGTGTCAGGCAGCCAAGCAGAGTTTCTCCAGATTCTTCCTGGCTGTGCTGTGTGACATGTAAGAGGGGAAAAGATCTCCCTTGCCTTGCTCGGTGAGGTTAAACTCCTCCCTGCCTCCATCAAGGATGCAAATCACAGGGAATACTGTCTTGAAGTCTAACTTTGCCTTGCTATTCCCTGCTTTTCTGCATAACCACACTCAGAGGCAACATCCGCTCTGTATGTGATCACACATGTTATGCTACATGACTTACAGTTTTGGAAACCAGCTGGCTGTCCAGAGTCAAGAGCCCAGCAGGGTAAGACAAGGCTTATTTCCTTTATGCTGTTGAAATGGGTTATATTGACAAAAGCAAGTCTATTTTATTTCCTCTGTTTAGATGTTGCAATCTGCTTCTGCTGTGAATTCCTCTGAGTCACGTTCTTTCAGACAACAAATAGAACAGTTCAGTTTCTAGCATGCTGCTATTCACCTGTTACTTGACACCTCTTCAAATGACTACCAAAGCATTCAAAAACAAAGAGAGAAAAAGAGCCTGTAAAAATATCAGCAGTTTAGAAGCCAGCAGGTAACTGAGCATGTCCACAGTAACCGAATAAAACCCCTAAGGAATAAATACTTTCCTGACTGCTAAAAAGGCTACGTGAAAGAGTTCCCTTTGATATGAAATTTTTAAACAGGATACAAACTATCACTGGAGAGAACATCTGCACTTGGTAGATCCCCTGCTGCAATATTTTTATAAAAGCTGTGCATGCAGTCATTTCTGTGTCATTTAGCTTGGGATATAGGCACTGAAGTGGGTCAGCTGCTCAGTGTGAACATGGCCATAGTACACCCAAAACATTAAATGCTGGGGTGGCAGAGGGTTCTGTGCAAAGGCTGCTCAAGATATTTACAGTAAGAAAGTGAATAAAATCTGCCTAATTCCATTTTAGGTGTTTGAAAATAAGAAATGTCCTAAATTTACACCTGCAAAATTGCTACATTAAATAGAAATAAAATTTTATTATTTCAAATATGAGATTTTTTTTTCAACATGGGACAAAACATATTTTTTATTTACAGCCCTTATCTAGATTTTTATATTATGCTCAGACTAAATACAGCAAACTAGAGCACTAATAATGTTTCTTAAGACATCGAAAGAAGTAAAGTTGAATGCTCTTATAGTGCTTTTATGGAAGAACTCTTTTGGAATTAACAGCATCTGAAGAATCTGACTGGTAACAGATGATAGGTATATCAAGAAGCATTTACCATTATATGTATGCCTCCATTTCCTTCAAAATATATTGAGTTAGACTAACAGATATCATTGTATATATCCTCTTGTAAAAGTTCTTGTTCGTTTTTCTAAGAACTGAATAATTGTAAAAATAGAAATTGCTTTAAAACAAAAACACAGCTAAGAAACACTTTCTGCTCCTAAAAGAGACAGATGCTGAAACTCATTCTGCATTGCATATCCTTGTGTCTAACCTACTGTTTGATGTCAGGGCAGGAGACCAACAGCACAAATAGAATAGAGAGTGGGCTTGGAACAAAACACATCAAAATCTGCAATGCTCTGAGTCTTCTTTACTTGCATCAGTACTATAATAATGAAACTAAATTATTTTTAATTTAGTTTTTAGAGTGATTTCAGTTAGATTTTTATCATTTGCATTCAAATAATTTAAGATACTTCAGTTACTGAGTGCTTTCTTTCTTTCTTGTATTTAAAACTTCACTATTAACATAGGACATTAAGCCAATACGCAGGTGTTATGTCCACCTCAGTCTGAATGTCGCCAATTTTTGTGTACAATGATAGACACTGCATCTTTTTTATACATATATAATACATATTTTTCATTTCATGCTTTATTCTCCTTTTCCTTTTGCTCTGTAAATTATAGACTCCATATTGTAACATTTACTTCTTTACATTCTTGTTAACTGCAGATTCATTGCATGTGAGCTGATAATTCCCTATTTTAGCTTTAGAATAAAAGTGAGTAGTTAAAAGGCTGTCTGAAGACTATTGCTAAATGAACTCTTCACACTGAGGAATGAAAGCTGATGGAAATACTGGAAACCAGTCCTGAACATCTTCCATTCTTAGATTTTCTCATTTATTTTGAGTAAAATTTTTGGCAGTGAGATCATTACCTCATCTATGTTACAGCAAATCCATAATAACACTACTGAAGTAGCAGATCACAGCATAAAATTCATGTGAAATCAGAGGACTTTTTTTAAGCACACAATTGCACTGCATAATATCACTAAAACTATAGGATCACAAACAGAAAGGAGTGCGACATCCCAAGTTTTATTAGCCAATTTCATCTTCTCTACAGCAATAGGAAACACTTAATTTTAAAAGACTGTCATGTAATACTTACAAAACTCCTACCCCTTACATCCTCTTAGGTGTTAGATGCTCTGTAGTAATTGTAATACCACTTGCAAATTTTATACCTTTTATATATACACTAAAAAATAAATTAGCAAGGTTATACTGAAGCTCCTCACTTACATTCTGAGTGTCACAGGGAAACTTAATAACAGGCCCAGCCACTTTGCAAATACAGCTGAGAACAACAGCTGAGCTTCATACTCACATACATTCATGCAGTCTGGCCATTTCTCTTCATAGCACATCAAAGGTGTCAAGGCTGCTGATTTCACTTTCATATTTGCATTTAAAAAGCTAAGTCAGGTGCTCCCAATTACTCCTGATTTAGAAGTAACTTCAGTTGCACAAGTGTAACTGAAGATCAGCCTCTTTGTCTCTGAGATGTATTTAAGAGTAACTTGATCATGAATAGCAAAGGTATGAAGCAGTGAGTACCTCCTGCAACTTCTATTGAATTATGCAATCTCAGCTGTATTAATCTTTAATTGGCAGGGACCAAAACTTTTATTGTATTGATAAAATTCAGTTACTTGCTTCTAGTTTTCTAGAGACTAAATAAAGCCGATGGATAAGCAAACAATGGGAGTAAAACAGCATCAGTCAAAGATAATTTTAAGTGGAGGTAATGATCTAAACTCCAAGGAAGGCAAACCTTCCTCTGGTTATGCAAATTTGCAACAGGATTTCTAAGTAGAAGATTAAGTGTAATTTAGAGTCCTGAAGTGAAAAAGAAGGAAACACTTTTCAAAGGAAGGAAAAAAGAAAATTATGGGCAGAATACTGTTCCTTTTAAGTAGGCTATGCCCCAGAGAACTGCTAAAAGCACCTGCAAAGCAACTATCCATGTACATTCGCTGCTTTTAACAGAGTGAGAATGAAGAAGGGAAAAAAAAAGTCACTGAAGTAAAATGCCATTGCTTTCAGTGTCGTGAAAAATCAATTCCTAACATATATTTTGGATTTCAGAATACAGGCAATGCTCTAACTCAAGGAGGAACAAGCAGGTAATAGAGCTGAAGATCATGTATAAAGCAATTTATGATTCTTAGAATTATTATTAAACAAAAAGCCATGTCATAAATAATCCTTTTATGGGATTGCAAAAGATCTTTTAGAGTATACTAAAATTTCTACATGAAATAATGACATACTATGGAATACCAGACAGAAATGAAATCATTGAAAGCTTATATGATAATGCTGAATGCATGACCATAAATGGTAACAATGTTAGACATTTATTTGCGGTGAGCACTGAGGTCGAGGAGCAACCACATAATTACTTTTATTGTCACTGTTCCCTGATTAGCTCATGACAAAGACAACCACAGCAAGCAATTAGGCATTTCATCAGAAAATTGATAAAACATGTTTGTATGAGCATGGTTTTATAATGATGTTTCATTGCACAGTTCAAGAAAAGGCCAACAATTTGCCACAGTTAGGTTGTTCATCATTAGGAAGATATCAAACGTATGGCTGTTCCAGTCTCTAAAGGAAATAAATAGATCAAAAAGCTTAAACATTTGGGAAACATTAATTTTTCTGTTAAGTCATGAGAGAACACAGATGCCAATCAACAAATAATTTTCAAGAACTTAAAAGCTTTTGGAAAACTTACATGATCAACACTGTCAAATGTACACAGATATCTACAACGTAATTGTGAAGAAAATCTATTCACTGTCAAAAAAACCCCATGCCTCTGGAAAGACTTTGAAATACACTATTAAAAGTTTCTCTGAAATTGAAAATGCTGAAGAGATAAAATCAGTTTAAGACATTGAATGGCAGGGATTTGACAAATGTCACTGGAATAAAATTAGAAATGCTGTTAGTGTTAGTCCCATTTAGGTAATAACATGATCCCAAATGAGACTTATTACTTTAAACATTAGAGAATTTAGTTTAATCAGCACAACATTCTGTATCCTCCACAGAGCACCATCAAAGAAGTAAATGGTGAAAACTGGGCACCTATCACAAAAAAAACAGGAGGGTAAGAATAGCTATAAAAAGTGGTTATGTGTGAAATAAATAATCTTCCCAATAAGGTAATCTGTTTCCTGATGTTTGTATGTATTCATAACCCTTACATAGTCTCCAAAGAATCTCAAAGGTGGAATGATTGTGGAGACAACTATTTACAGTAAGTCTTAAAAGCAGTGGTGGACAGGTGTTTGCACAGCATTTCATGCAGTCACCTGGCAGAATAATGACTGTTGGGCCCAAATCTAAAAGAGGACAAGGTCCACCACCTACAATTTTTCTTTCTGAAAGACTGGTTTTCTAATACATAGCTGAGTAGTTTATACAATAAAGGAGCCTTCGTAGTAAGGGGAATTGTGCACATTAAGTAACTTATCAGATCTCTCTAAGCTGAATTCTGTATTAAAGCAATTCCTTGCAGTCGTGAAAGTGATGCTGCTCTGAGAGCTGACACACACTACACAGGCGGCCTTCTTTCTGTTGAAAATCATCACTGTCACTTGTAGCAGCACGTAGAAAAGTAATTGCAGTGATCATCAAAAATTACAGTAAATTAATTAAGTAGTCATTAACTGTATTCTATGTTGATTAGCGATACAGATTTTAATCAGCCACACACATGAGGGAGGCAATTGCATTCCCAGCTTCTCATTTCTGAAAAATGATGAGTCACAGGGAGCTGCTGAACACAACACCTTTTATCATTCTTACTTTAACAGCTCATCTCCAGCAGTTTCACCTAAAAGGCTCTAAAGAAGTTGTGATTGGAGAGCAGCCAGAATTCACCCTCTTGGATCACCAAAACTCTCCGAAACTTCTCTTATGCTGCTGAAGTTAACAATCAACTAGAAAAATACCTGCTCAATTTTCATTTTAAGACATTTTAAAGACAATTCCATGAGGAGCTGGGAGTTGATTTTTTTTTTACTAGTCACTGAAGCCTTTCAGAACTCACAACAAAAAAAGGCATCCCAATTAAAAACAAAGTCACTGTTTGCATGAACAACCAAAAGAAGACAAAACAACAGATGTGTTTTTTTGTGAATGTGTTACTATTACAACCTATTTGTGATATTATTAAAAAAAAGGCAAAAAACTTGATTTGGCATTTGCCAACTCCTGCTCAGTTTGACTCTTCTGGTCGTTTCCCTGGGAATACATAAAGCACAAGTAAAAATGCTTGAAGGAGTCTAACAACCATATTTAAGAAAGACCACAAGATGATGCTGGCTGTAAGGGGCAGGTTTTTGGAGCAGTTTGAGATAACAGAAAAGAGAGGATTTGTAAGCAGTGAGAGTGACAAGAGTAATCCGCATCTTCTCATTTTATGTCCTAATCTTCCAGTGTTCATTACATTAATAAATTTCACCTGTGAGGGTGATTTCTGGCTTATTTTCTTTTCCCTTTAGTCTATGTAGATTATTGCAAACATAGAATCATAGAATCGTAGAATAGTTAGGGTTGGAAAGGACCTTAAGATCATCTAGTTCCAACCCCCTGTCATGGGCAGGGACACCTCCCACTAAACCATGTTACCCAAGGCTCTGTCTAATCTGGCCTTGAACACTGCCAGGGATGGAGCATTCAACATGCTCTAGATGATCTAGAATATTTAAAAAAACAAAATTTGTGAAAATTAGCTAAGGGATTGTTTGGCATTTCTCTCTTTCTTAAAGGTATTTCTTATGATCACTGGCTATACCTGACATTAGTGATGTTCTTGTATACTGTAGAAGTAAATTAGTACTTCATAGGCTGTGGTGTATTTATGCACACAGAGCTTACATGAACTAGTCAACCTCTGTTAATTCCATTTGACAGATAGATAAGACAGAAAAGCTTATCTGGTTACTGAGGGCCATGCTGAAAGTATTTGAGAATACTTCTGTTTGTTATTGTAATTTGTGTAAATTTTAAAAAATCTCTAATATTTTAAGACCAGAAATTGCTCCCCATGCACACTTCTATACTGCAGTTTCCAGAGGATTGTACCTCCTGCATATCTGGAGGCAGTAATCTTTGGACAGCGGAAACATGTAGAAGTTGTGTGTTGGTCTGGTCTCCAACAGTACCAAGTTCAACCTTCTCTATGCACAAATGTACGTAAACAGTGATTCTTCTAGTTGGGTTTTGCGTCTTACCTAACATACTAAAACCAGACCACTTAGAAGGATACAAGTAGATTCACTCGCATGTAATATAGTGCTTTGGCAAGACACTTGCAGACTAAGAGAAGATGAAGGAGTCATTATAGGATTCACAGACTTCACTGCAACCAGTTTCTATATATGTCTCTCCTGCAGTTCTATAAAAATTTGCAAATGTATTACAAAGATCAAATATAAACCAGACTGTAATCTAGCTCTTACAGTCTTATGATACTGTACTGTGCTCTGGGATCTGAAACTTAGCACACCTTTGTTGTCTACTTAGGCAACAAAGTTCCTGCCTCACAAGACAAAGATTGCACACTTTACTATGTGGAAACATAAAGATCAGGTAACAGCACAACTGTCTACTGTTCTGTTACAACAGGCATAGAGTATCCTGGAAACATTTGAAATAGCCAGTAATATAAACCAGGTAACTACCCACCATCAGTTTCCTATATAGTATGATGTCTAAGCAAGCTAATGAAATTCTTGCATATAAAGAGGAGATGCCAATTAGAAGTAAAAATCTTTTATCTCACTAGCAGTGATGAGACTTGTAGAGGAAAATGTTGCTTTCACTAGGGCCTGTAGCAGACAAAATTATAATGGCAGATGGCAAAACATTCAGAAATGGCTGGAGAGCTTATCTGGCTTTTGGAAAGTTTGTCAAACTGTGAAAAGTTTAAAGAGCTCAAGGCTAAAAGAGTATTAAAAAGTAATTTGATCATAGTTTGTAAATTATTCACGGCAAGGAGATTTCAGATAACAGCAGACTGTAGCAAACAAAGGCAGGACAAGAGCCGATACCTGCAAGATCAGTTTATATAAATCTTGACTAGCAATAAAAAGCAGGGTTAACCTCAGTCATAGAATCATAGAATCATAGAATAGTTAGGGTTGGAAAGGACCTTAAGATCAGCTACTTCCAACCCCCCTGCCATGGACAGGGACACCTTACACTAAACCATGCCACCCAAGGCTATGTCCAACCTGGCCTTGAACACCACCAGCAATGGAGCATTCACGACTTTCCTGGGCAACCCATTCCAGTGCCTCACCACCCAAACAGCAAAGAATTTCTTCCTCATATCCAATCTAAATCTCCCCTGTTTAAGTTTAAACTCATTACTCCTTGTCCTCTCACTACAGTCCCTTATGAAGGGTCCCTCCCCAGCATCCCTATAGGTCCCATTCAAGATACTGGAAGGCTGCTATGAGGTCTCCATGCAGCCTTCTCTTCTCCAGGATGAACAGCCCCAACTTTCTCAGCCTATCTTCATACGGGAGGTGCTCCAGTACCATGATCATCCTCATGGCCCTCCTCTGGACTTGTTCCAACAGTTCCATGTCCTTTTTATGTTGAGAACAACAGACCTGCACACAGTACTCCAAGTGAGGTCTCAGGAGAGCAGAGTAGAGGGACAGGATCACGTCCTTTGACCTGCTGGTCACACTCCTTTTGATGCAGCCCAGGATACAGTTGGCTTTCTGGGCTGCAAGCGCACATTTCCGGCTCATGTTCATTTTTCCATCGACCAACACCCCAAAGTCCTTCTGCACAAGGCTGCTCTGAATCTCTTCTCTGTCCAACCTGTAGGTGTGCCTGGGATTACTCTGACCCAGGTGTAGGACCTTGCACTTGATGTGGTTAAATTTCATCAGGTTGGCATCAGCCCACTTCACAAGCATGTCAATTTAGCCATTTAGAAGTCAAGCACCTACTAGTTATTTAGGTATCCTCTTTAACTTGTTGAAAGAGGCAATTCCAGAGGACTATACCTTACACCTCTTTTAGGATGGGTTGAATCACTTGGAAGATTCTTTTCATTGATTTCTTGACTTTATGCTGGAAGATGAGTTTATACGAGTCACTAATGTTTAACCAGCTGAAGTTTGACAGTGAGATCCATCTCACTTACTTAAGTGTACACTTCTTTTCAAAGTTGGCAATTCACCAAGGAAATGTCTTAAGATGCAGCAGAATACCCATTACTTGCAATTTTTAAACTGCAAGGGAACTCATCCAATATTAGCAAGAGTCACTGGATACAAAGCTAGATCTGCACAGGAGGTCTAATTAAGGACCTTAAGAAGAATGGCTCTTTAAAATCTGATTTATCTAGGGAATGTGGGAGGCTGCATTCCCAGATGACTCACACCAACATCAGTTTTCGTAGAATCATAGAATCATTTAGGTTGGAAAAGGCCCTTAAGGTCATTGTGTCTAATCACTAACCTAACGTGGCTAAGTCCCCCACTAAAACATGTCCCTAAGTGCCACATCTACACATCTTTTAAACACTTCCAGAGATACTGACTCAACCAATTCCCTAGGCAGCCTATTCCAGTGCTTGACAACCATTGTGGTGAAAAAAGTTTTCCAAATATCTAATCCAAACCTCCCCTGGCACAACTTGTGGCTCTTTCCTCTCATCATATTGCTTGCTGGTTGGGAGAAGAGACTGGCGTCCACCTCACTAGAGCCTCCTTTCAGGTAGAGAGCAATAAGGTCACCCCGAGCCTCCTTTTCTCCAGGCTGAACAACCTCAGTTCCCTCACACTCTCTTCATCATACTTGTTCGCTAGACCCTTCACCAGCCTTGTTGACCTCTGGACCTGCTCCAGGACCTCAATATCTCTCTTGTGAGGGGCCCAAAACTGAACACAGTGTTCAAGGTGCGGCCTCATCCGTGCCAAGTACAGGTGGACGATCACTGCCCTGGTCCTGCTGGCCACATTATTTTTGATAGTATGCCATTAGTATTCTTGGCTTCCTGGGCACAAGCTGGCTCATGTTCAGCAGCCATCAGTCAGAAACCCGAGGTCTTTTTCCACTGAGCAGCTTTCCAGCTACTCTTTCCCAAGCTGGTAGCAGTGTTCTGTGGGGTTGCTGTGACCCAAGCATCACATTTTCCTAGCATCATACTCATGTCAGACTTACTGATCAGCCAGAAAATACAGGCCAACAGCTGCACATCCAAATTCACAAAATGCTCTTTCCAATTGCTTCATCTTCTACCATTAGGGAACACAGGGGACAGATATGTGGCCTTCTTTCTCCCCATCTCTTCCAATAAACGCCTGATTCTGCAGCTGTTGCATAATAGCTGCTGATGCCAGTGGGACTGCGTGGTGGTTGCATAATTGCACCAAAGAATGGGAATCTCTGGGCAAAGTTTCATCTTGGCATCTCCTGTCAAATCCCTGTCTCATATTCTGTAGGCACAGAAAGCCAGCAGAGTTGACGAGGTGAAGATTAATTTTGTGTGTAAATAACTGGGTTCCAGCTTTTTGTTTGGAAAGTGATGTAAGATTATAGTGGACACAAGAACATTTGACACAGCACAGCAGGATTCTCTGTGTGTGCGTGTCATAGCTGTTGTTGAATTATTTATTCTAAATTATTACAGTCTTTTTGCCTCCAATCTAATATTAAGACATGCACCTAAAAACTGCAATCATCACTGGGCAACTGCAAGAAGCCTAAATACTGTCATGAAAAAATGAACAGAAAATAGATCCACATACAAAATGTGCACACACATGCAAACAAATGCGTAAATAATGGAGAATAACGTAGAGTTAACAGAGAATAACCCACCAGCTGGCAATCACAATTATTCAAAATAGAAATTTCCATGCTTCATAAATTATCCTTCAAACCACACTGTACCAAGTCGAATACCTCAGCCCAAGACACCAGGCAAGCACTGTTTTAATTTCTCTGCAACCGAAGAAATGCTGCTCAGCAGGGGTCATACATTGTCATTGATCCGTGCACAAAGATCCCATTGCAGCCAAAGGACATTTTATACTCCAGCAGGCCAACATCTAGATGCAGCTGTGAGACCATTTAAAAATAATAAACCATCCACAGTTCCACCACTGGTGTCAAAACATGTTTCTTTATAGAGCTGGCAACACAGCTCAGATAACCACGAAAGAGAAATTCTTTCCTTGCCTTTTGCACTCAGCTGAAGTTGTTCAGGCTTCTTGGCCCCTTCTTTTTCCAAGTCTCAATGTACCTCAACTTCTCCTATGGCTTTTTACACGGGAAAGGCAGGAGAGAAAGAGGGAACCGACATTTCTGCATAAAATTGTCTTTCTAACATGTCTCCCAGCATGTAGTCTTGTGTCTAGTGATAATTTTATGGGTGTTACACTTCTGATCCTAGTTGCAAATAAACAAAAATTATTTGTTGCTTGGATAGTTAAGTAAAAATAGTTATACGCTGGATCTACAGCAAGAGGCCAAACAGAAACCATATTAAACTGCAACAGGTTTACTCCCATTTTTTTGATTGCTGATAGTTTTTTTCAAGTTAAGAAGATGCTTCACACTCTGTTTTGAATTGTCGTCAGAAATTTATTTTTAACAATATAGTTTTAGATTTCATACAGCTAGAAAAGCCACACGAATTCAGTTGAGGGAAATCATGCACAGTTCAGTTACAGGAAACAGAATGACTGTTTCATTCTACATTGAAATCTAGCTCTCAACACAGTAATTACTACATATTTTTTTTTTCCTTAGTTCTGACTCAGAGAACTAGCTCTCTTAATACTGAAAAGTGAAAGAAGAAAATGAGTCCTTTTGGTAAAAAAAACCCAAAACACTATTTCAAGGAAACAATTTTTCCATACGCCATTAATAAACTTTTTACTTTGCAGCAATTAAAGAATATCCTGTATTGTGCAGAGGTAAATAATAAAGCTGATTTAACTGTGAGTAAATAAAAAACTCTGGGATAAACCACAAGTTTGGAGATTAAAATCCAAGTGCTGAAACAGATTCCTCCTTCCTAAATAGACTGTTCTGCATTTGGAGCAAGTTCAGCTTCTGGTGAGGCTAAGAGAAGCAGCACACACATTTGTTTCAGCTCTAGTGGAGGCAGAAGTAGTTATTATGGAAGGTTTCTAATGTTCAGTCAGAAAAATGGAAATGGGAGAAAGAAAAGGGGGCGAGGTAGAGAAGGGCCTAGAGTATGTCATACTGTTATTAGGAATTCTTACAGAATCATAAGGAATTATTTATTAACTATTAATTAGGCAGTGTGCTCTCGCAGCTCAGAAAGCCAATTGTTTGCTGGGCTGCATCAAGAGGAGCATGATCATCAAAACTCTGCTTTCATGAGATTTCACCTGTAGTACTGCATTCAGGTCTGGGGCCCCCAACATAAGAGAGACATGAACCTGTTGGAGTGAGTCCAGAAGAGGCCACAAGGATGATCTGAGGTCTGGAGCACCTTTCCTACGAAGACTGGCTGAGAAAGTTGGGCTTTTTTTGCCCAGGGAGACCTTAGAGCACTCTTCCAGTACCTGAAGGGGACCTACGAGAAATCTGGAGAGGGACTTTTTACAATGGCATCCTGTGACAGGACAAAGGGGAATGGTTTTAAACTGAAAGAGGGTAGACTAAGATTGGACATGGGGAAGAACTGTGTCTTTACTGTGGGGGTGGTGAGACACTGGCACAGGCTGCCCAGATAAGCTGTGGCTGCCCCATCCCTGGTAGTGTTCAAGGCCAGGTTGGATGGGGTCTGAAGCAGCGTGGTCTAGTGGAAGGTGTCCCTGCCTGTGGCAGGAGGGTTTGGAACTATGCGGTCTTAAGGTCCCTTCCAACCCGAACCATTCTATGATTCTATGAATTTTGTGTGAACCATCTGGGATCACCTTCAAGCAGTACATTAAACTGATCTGCTTTGTAAATCAGCTTGGCCACCTCCTTTCAAATGGAATCTAGAAAAAAATGCTCTCCTACCTCTAATATAAATCCACTGAAATCTCTCTTGGTGGCTTTCAGTTTTACTTACTTCCACAGAACTTGAAAGAAGTCAGTAACCTTGAAGCTCTGCAAGTAATATCAAAACACTCAAATCTAACGCTCATTTTCCATTAATGTATTTGTTTTAATGCTCTGCTGGACTTCAGAACATGTTGGATGGCAATTTTAATAGATGTAATTTTGCTGTACCAGAGTACTAGGGCTAAAAGAGGCAACAAAAGGACCAGAATATTCACCTGATACAGGTTGTCCTACTGTTATTTAGCTTAGTAGTTCATTGTTGAATTTTGCAAAGAAACTAAGCTGCAGTTATTTATAAACTATGGGAGTTCATATACAAAAGCTGTGGCCCAGATAAATAAATAGTAGATGATTACATATGCATGTATACATAAACACATGCATGCACACTCATATATACATATACCCACACAGCTCCTTACATATGGCCTCCTTGTCTTTTTAGTACAGCTCAGTCGAAGTCAAGGAACAAACCACATACATCATCCTGTGTAATAAAGCTGAATTTAGCCTCAGCTGTATGTTGAAAACACCTGCTACAACAGCGGGTTAGAATTGACTATCCGCATGAGTAAAGACACTCTACACAGAGTATAGCTTGCATAAGCATCCTTATAAATTATAAGGAAATTATTATTAAGATTTATTTTTATTAAATTATAAGAAAACTATTAGTCACTGTATGGAAAAGAAATTACAGAAAAATGTTACTAGACTGAATAAAAGAATATACTGTATAACTGCTCTTCTTTTGAACCAGGCACTACTATTATACCAAAGTTTTAATGGTTTTGTTTTTAAAATATCCCTAGTAAAGTTTTTGGGTGCTTTAGGATATTGCATAAGCAAGGAATGCCAGTGGCCTTGCAAGCTACATCATAAATTACATGACGAGTTTTACTGCTTGCTTTTTAAACCTGGCTTTCAGTTTGTAGTGGATCTGTTAAATTCAAAGTGTCAGCCAGCATGAGAGGAAGCCTTTTCTCCTATCATGTGCCTGAATTTTACATAGAAGGGCACACTCTAGTAGAGCTTCTTGTACTTCCCATTATGTTCTTTTGGATCTTAGATGTAGGTTGACACTGCTGCATAAGAGCTCAGAAAATGTGAGAAATACGTGAGTATCTTAGGTATGTCAAAGCCCCTTTGTGGGAACAGATTTTGAAAGCCAGTAACATCAGTGTTTGGGAAATTGGGATGAGCTAAAATCAGAGACATTCAGCTAATTCCGTCCTTACCACTTATGTAGAAATAGTCAAATGTTTACAGACTTTTTAAAAACTTTTATAACTGTACTAATAAAAAAAAATTAATTGTTATCAAGCCCTGCACCAAAGAGTGCCCATCTATTTCGCCATCCACAAGAGCACGCAGCATCTCCTGGGGTGCTACAGTCACCAGCCCCAGGGATGCACCTTTCCTGCCATTCAGCCAATGGAAGTTCTCTCAATGGAGATGGGGGTGGGAAAAAGTATCTTTGTGACTCCACATGCACATGTAGGGCGAGAAGCTGCTTTTCTTTCCAAAGGTAGCTCTATGCAAGGAAATACTTTCAGACCTTGGTTTTGTCATCAGAATATTTTAGTATGGTATAGGTCTTCACCACATGAATCAAATCTGCTCATGAATAAACATGAGGGAAGATAGTTTCTAACCAGAACATGGAGACTACAGAACACTTCCACTTAGTGATACTGGATTGTGAATAGCACAGATTTGGATATTTTTACGTAAGATTATATATTTTCATGTGGCAGTGTAAGACAACATGAAGACAACAAATCCATCCTAGAGTTACACATTTTTATAATTTCAGGGCAGTGGAACTATTAAACACTTGCACCTGAACCAATTGCCTGTCTGCTGCTTTTGAAGCCATTAAGGATAAAGGGGAGTCCCCACAGCATCACTTGCCCAACTTGATGCCTGTCCGAGGAGGGGACTAATATCTGCCGAGGTGCCTGTTGCTTTCTGTGACAATAAAGGAGCCTGAAAATGACAGCATCCAACCATTTTGATGTCTAAAACTCAGGGAGATTAAACCCACTTATAGGATCTATGCCATTAAATTACACATAGCAATAATCTCCTTTCCAAAGCAATATGCCTGCTGCAGACCTTAGAGAAGGAGGCAAAAAATTACCTCTAATTACGTCAAATACTTTCTCTTCGCCTCTCCATGTCTAAATATCTCAAGTCATCCTTCTGTATGACAGGAACACAATTAAAACTTTTTTGGTCACTAGTTAGCTGAAAATACATGAAAATGAGCACAGTCTCAAGCAGAACGAGAAGTATTGAGTTCATTACATGATATCTTGATATCTCTCATTGATGTCTTGAAAAAAATGTGAAGGCAGCTCAAATTATATACATAATGAAACCAGTGTGGGTTTTTTTGTGAATGATGCAAATTAGTTTTCCTTCCAATGTACCGGTTATTTAGTGGTTGCCACACATTGGAAAATTTGACAATGATCAGCCAGACTAATTTCAGCCTCCAGTAATGCACCTGATTCAGGCACCTGGTCGTGATGTGAAGGTTTCATAGATATCTGCCAAATCAGTAAGTCCAGCTCACTGTCAGTTTTACTTGTAATTGGCCATCCACACTTTCAGAATGCTTTAGAAGGCCCAGGGTGGTTTCAGTTTTGTTTGTGTTATTTTGTTGGTTGGTTTTTTTTTTTTGCTTGTTGTGTTTTTTTAACGACCTTAAGAGGAGGAAGAAAACATTTCAGGTCATTAAAAATCAAACTGCAATGTTTTAGTGAGGTAAGACACATGTAGCTCTTCAGTGTTCATCTTTCAATTTATGTCCTCAAGCCTTCATCTGCTCCTCTATCCAACACACATAAATCAGAACTTTGAATGCTTCATATTTCCTTTTAAAAAACAACACCAAATCAAGCAAAAACCCTCAGAAATTCTCCTGGATGTTTTTACTCTCCAGAAATGTGTTCCAGAGTATCAACCATTTCAGGAACTATCAAATGAAAAATGTGGTTACTAATTGAAAAATAGTCAACTCTCAGAAGCATAGGATTGCTTCATAAAACATTGTCACAGAAAGTAATATTTATTTATGTTAGCAACCCTATTGGTTTCATACCACTGCTTTTTGTAAATAAGAATTGTAAAATACGGCCATTAGTAAAAAATAGAGAAAATGGTATCCCGTGTGGTTTCATTCTTCTCCCAACCCAGTGGATGGGACAAAAGACGTATTTAATTTGTGCAATTATAGATATTCCAGAAACTCTACAGGAAACTAGTTTTCTCTCTTAGCTTTGGTCTGTTAGCCAGGCAGCCATATTAATAACAAAACTTAAGCCAGCTGCTGCTTTAACACCCGCAATTCTGGTGGAGGAGGTGGGGAAAGCAAGTCCTCGCCTGCAGCAGCTCTCCAGGCTCACTCCGAGCGCCAAGTCTCCTCCCGCAACCGTCTGTGAGATAGACCTGGGATCTGAGCAGATCCCAAGCTTCACTTAAAAAACCCCATCCTGATCATCAGTAACGAGACCATATGCTGTGCCAAAAAGAAGCCTGGGGCAAGGGCCTCCTCTTCATTTCTGAAGAGAACTCGAAAGCAGTTTCTAACTGGTTGCAATTTGCTTCCCAGCTTTCTGGCTGCCAGCTCAGAGTACTGCCCTAGTCACAACTCTGGACCAGTGGACCAGTATGAAGCCCAAACACATGATATAGACAGAGTGTTCCTCTGAAAACCATCTTTGAATTCTATATTAGCAACAAGAAGTTGTGGCATCACATTGAAAAGTAATTTAAAGAGGCAAACAAAGACCCTACAGTGGTATGAGTAACTTTGCCTCTTGTGTGACTATGCACCAGTGGGCGTTAATCAGTCTTGCTAATGGGCTCAGATTTAGTCAGGAAATAAGCAGCAGTAGAGTGCAAACCCTTCAAGCTGCTCTATGTCCCTCTGGTATGGAGAATAGTCCTTCACCCCTCCTGACCCACCAACCTGTTTTCTTCAGGACAGTAGCACAACCACCTGCCATCCACCAGCAGCTCCTTCTCCTGTACAAGTGGCCAAACCAGCCTGTCCCCTGAAAATGCAAGATCTTTCCAAAGTTTCTAAAGCTCCTTTAAAGCTGTCTAGAAACAATCAGCAGTGATAAGAAGTGCAGTTTGGTTTATATACCCCAGTCCTTATGGGTGTTACACAAACTTAATCCAGGCTAAAAGAGGTGAGATTCTTAAAAAATGGGTCAAGCAATTAAAAGCCAGATTTACCAACGCTCATAACAAATAATTAAAATAAACCTCTTCTTAAAAATTGTACTGCATCATAATTTGTGCACTTGACATTTTCTAGTAACTCTTTCTCAAGCATTATAAACAGTCACTGCTACTCTTGAATATATTGCTACAGTACTCAAGTGTCTAAGAGACAGCCGATAGCATTAACTTTTATAACATATTAAGCCTCTATATGATAATTAGTTTCCGTAACACAGGTGATTCTGCTCTGAAAGCACAGTGAAAGTAAGACTATGCCTACTTCTTACCTATATTTCCCAGGTGGAAGGGAGGACAATCTGACAGGTGAGATGCAGCCCCCATTTACAGCGGCTGGTAGGTAGGACCTATTCCACCAGCACTTTTGAGTTTGCCCCAGTCACACCCTATATGTCTGACTTTTCCTTCATTTAGTAGACCATTGTACTGATTCTAACATATTGCAGCATGAGCAAATATATTGCTAAAAACACAACCCAAAGGAAACTCATATAATCTAGGTAGTTTCTTCTCACCTGAGAAGCAGCAACATTAGCAGACAGCATCTCTCACATGACCATGGCTCTCCCAGCGTCAGTTACAGGTTATCTCCTGACAGCCTTCAGTACGTTAAAGTACATAGCACATCCCAGCAGAGCTCAGGACATGTTGCAGAAGACTTGATCCATGATTCACATGAGTTATGGTAGATGGTTCTCCATCTATGCTTAATCCAAAACACATAATAACCTTTCTAGTTGCTATTCACACTTGCACTAGGTAAGTAACAGGCTTCCAACTCGATACAGTTGCTACTAGCCCTTGAACAGGAACACCTCCAAAATATCCCCACGGAATATAATCAAGATTTAACAAGCCCACCTGTCTGTTCCTTGCTGGGGTTTATGGGCCTGTTACGTAGTCCCACATTTTTTCTTGACAACTGATTGACAGAAGCATTCCAGACATTTCTGATTACTTACCAAAGGGATTTTCTCAGTTGGCTTCATTTAAGTGTGCCCCAACCACCAGTAGCACACTTACCAAGGCAGAAAAGTTTCTGGTTTTGTTCTCGACACATCCCAGGTATTTCCATCGTCTTTTCTTAGGTCTGCTGGCAAGGGATTGCTTAACTCTGATGAATCTGACATGTGGTGCACTTTATTCTGTTTAAGTCCTAACACTCTCCTGAGGCATTCACCTGGAAACATATTTTGACATTTCTCTCCACCTTTGCAGAATTGTCAGACATGGTAGAAATAACACAAGTTGAAAATAGAGTCAGTTTTTCAAGAAGAAAATTTCCAGTGCCTGGGTTTTCTTTAAACACTTAAGCACAAAATGTCTGTTCCCAGAGCCAGCTATTATTTTAGAAACATTAGAGATGGCTACCAGTGATGGTGGTCATTTTACACAATGGCTGTGTCAAAACTGATCTGCCACCATTTAAGGCAGTCTTTCGGTCTTACTTCATGCAGGTTCTGTGGCGCATTTCATGACTAGATCAGAGGAAAATTTGTGCTGCATCAAAAGTGATTTAACTCATTCTGGGGATGAATATGGGGCCCAAAACATCTCTCCTTTATGTCAAGATGGCAATATCCAGTGCCACTGCATTGTTCATTAAGTGTTCCTGTCCAATTAAAGAAGACTAAACCTCTGCAGCACTGAGCCAACCTGAAGCAAATTTTAGATGCTGGTGAAGTTTCCTTTACATCAGAGAAACCTGAATCATTCAGCTATTTTGATGTTCTCCTAAAGAAAGGAAAAAAAAAAAAAAAGAAAAAGAAAAAAGATGATGAGCCCCAGCTTAGAAGTCTGGGACTTTCCACTCTGTTTTACGCAAACAAGAGCTCCAAGTTGAGATTGCACCAGCAGCATTTGTTTTGGCATTTCAGAACTTTCAAGAATTATACTTGGTAACCCAATCAGCATTTCAGCATGCATTTTGCATATAATGTTATATGCTATGTATAATATAGCTATAGGAGTGTACAAATGCCAAGCTATGAAAATGATTTCCATGTTCTTTGGCAGACTCCACAGGCAGAGGGATTAGATTATGTTTTATTTCTTTCTGGTTTGTAATATGTTTAGACAACTGAATGACTTTTCATTTGGTTCTTGTCCTGCAATTCATTTCCTATATCCTTCCTTTCAATCTTGTGAGGCTTTTCTCAAAATATAGTGCATTGTGCTTTGTCCTCCCTTGTCCTTCCATTTATGGGAAATGAGGACATTCCTAATGCCTATAATAATTAGTGTATCTGCCAAGGGCTTCTTACTGCAGAAAGCTCTTTGTTAGCCTGGTATCCAAGCTCTTCTTATGAACATAGAGAACAAAAGCTTTTCTTCCACTCCCAGTGTGACCAGATTTGAAGGCATTGCAGCAGAACCTAAACAGGCACAGATCAGTGCAGGTCTGCTTAGATCAGTGTAATACAGTTTTATGCCAGAGTGAGATCTGGACATTTGTGGAGACTGTTTGCTTTGTTATTTAAGGTCTGAAGGGGCTGTGGTGATTGATGGCACTTTTATGTGAGCACTGATTTAGCAAGGGGCCCTGGAATGGTGAATGCGGCAACTGTTTACTTCATTTGTCAGAAAATGACAGAAGTCCCTGAAAAAACTTGTCTCCATAGGTTCTGAATCATTCCTTCATTATTAATGGATGTCTTTTTTTTCAGCGGAACTAAGTCACCATGCAAAGTCACTGCTGTGGAAGAGGAGACAATCTTTTAGTGAGCTACTTCCTTGCCAGGCAATGAAAACCAACGCAGCTTGGCTGGATGGTGTTCATTGAGCAGTCAGGTAGAGCAGTGGTGGCAATCTGGGGTCTTATATACAATGATGGTAGCCTTTGCTAGTGAGCAGAAGCAACCTGAACCACATCCAGAACTTCAGTCTAAATCACACTTCATCCCTAAATAGATCAAAAATCCTGTAGAAATTACCAGAAATGACAAACATAGGGTTTCTGTTGCCAAGCATGCTATATTGGGAGACTGGGATATAATACAGTGGCTAACTGCACGTGGAAATTATCTTTTCAGGAAAATGCAAGTAGTGATTATGCTATTGCAAAGTGACCTGAAGCAGTACCTCTCTCTTTTGCTAATCCAGCCATTGATTAATCAACTGCACACACCACTTCACTTCTGACTAGCGGGAGAGGACCTTTCAGCCTGGAGTCTGTCCTGTCTGGGTACGGTTTCAGGCAGAAGCTATTGTTTAGGCATCAGACTTAGCCAGGATCTTGGAAAATGCAGGGTGAATGCTTCAGACTTGATGTAAGAGGCCTTCAGAGCTGGCTCTGCTGTTCACATCCTCCCACTCATTCCCCCATCACTTTATATACACATTATGGGAACCAGCAGAGAATTGAAGTTACCCACATGAACAATATTTATCTTCTGTGCTGCATACACAGAAGATAAATATTTATAAACTTTCTTATGGTCTTTGGATCTGGGAACTGTCATTTTAAACTACCCTGGTGACATTTTTGATTTTACGTTAACCTTGGAAGAAGGATCTGGCCAAGAGCACCTTTGGTTCTCTCAGGTTCAGGAAAAAAGTAACTGGCTGATGGAACAACACTGAAAACTGCATTCTGTCCTGGAGCACAAAAATGCCTGCTCTGCCTGCTCCATCTCTTAATATTTCTTTAAAAATAAAGAAACCACATACTGTCAAACAAGCTAGTGACTTAAATTATGCAGACTGTAGATTAGTAAACATTTCAACTGAGCTAAAGCACACATAGCACTCTACAGAAGAGTGAGAAGAAACAAGTGAAGATGCTGTGAAAGATATAAGTGGCTCCAAGCCATGATATGTGCTCATACTTTTCAGTTTCTCTCCCGCCAGGTATTTTTTAACTCAGTTATAGCTAAGTTAGGAGACTCTTCTCTAGATACAAACAGCTCGTTTTAA
Organism: Bolborhynchus lineola; assembly: GCA_025448015.1. Lineage (NCBI taxonomy): Eukaryota > Metazoa > Chordata > Aves > Psittaciformes > Psittacidae > Bolborhynchus > Bolborhynchus lineola. Next base: position 6,672 of record JAOEHX010029329.1, on the reverse strand, counting down.
ATGTCATCTGCCTTCAGACCTCACAAGAAGCAGGTTTGCATTTTTTGTTAGTATTCATTTCTACCAGCATCAAAAAAGTACAATAACAGAACAAAACAACCCTGAGTAACTTTATAAGTAAGGCTGTCTAGACTATTTCATTACTAGAAAGCAATTAACTTTCAAACCTTGACATACACCTCATTTGATAGATTTTTGGGTGAAGGCTTAAATCCTCAGGATTGGTTATGAGACCATTGCATGTTTCTGCTTTCCCTGGCTAACAGAACTGTGTGAAATGCCTAAATCTGAATTAAGATAATACAGCTCTGGTGATTGATTGCCTATCTGACCTTGCGCTTCTGAGCAGATTCAATTGAATTATACTGATGTGAAAGTTGAAGCTCAAGCCTCTACATTGAATAGATTTGATGGGTAAAATACTAGGTAACTCCAAACATGCTGATTCCCACAGATACTCTGCTCTCTGCATCAGACATTTCTTTATGTTTTATATATTAATGGAATGCAGTATTTATAATGTAGCACATAGACTTGGGAAAACCAAATATGCAAAGAGCTCTGGTAGGAGAAGTTAATTAAGTACTGTTTCTACTAGGGCACCAGTTTGTGCCTCCAGCAGCTTGTATTTGTGCCATTATGCTTGCCTGCTTGAGCAAACAGATGCATTGCTTTAATTTAGTACTATGATTGGTAATCTCAGTCTACATCAAAACTTTCCTTGGTTGGGTTTTCAGCCAATTTACCAACACACTACCATAGTTCATCTGTGGACAGATCACAGAGCCAGTCACATGCACACATTCTGCACAAGTTGAAGATGAGCAGATTTAAAGCATTTGTTATGTCCAGAAGGCACTGCAAGCAAAAATGACAAATACTCACAGTGCTTCTGTGAGGAAAGCACATGAATTATTTAGCATATGAATATTTACTCATTTGTGCATGTGGAAATAGAAGTATATTTTTGCATCATATGAAAAGAATAACTGTTAGAGTAAGCAGCCTATGCTTGGTCTGTTGCATACCATGGTAATGAGTGCAATAGGAAGATACTATGCTATCCATGTCAAACCAGCTAACACTAGGCCAAATAGAGCTAAGGAAAGTAGGTAGAGGGCTGCTAACACCTTTATTTCTTGTGTTTTTCCTTCCTTTCTCGCTTCCCCAAATTAAACCCACAATTCTGGAAACTCACAAGTCTTTTTTTCATAGGAAATAATTTTATGTTGTGTGCTCATGAAACATTATGGGGATATTTGTTGTTTATGTTTTCCAGAAAATTATATTGATGTGCCTCAAGATGGGAGAGGTAAGACCAGACTTCAAGGAGCAGCTTTTAAGAAAATCAACTAAATGATAGGAGCAGAAAAAAAGCTGAAAAATGCAGGACAGAGAAAGACTACAAGAAGATTGAGCAAGACCCCTAAAAATAAACACCAGGCAGACAGACAGCTTATATTGGCAAACAATATAGAAAGAGTGTCCAGAAGAAAGCAGACTGCAAGCAATATTCTAATTCTAGACTGACAATATTGTCTCTGAAAGAAAGCATCTTATTTGAGGAAATGCTCAATAGGAAGAAAAATTAAGTTGCTCTGGCAAATCCACACAAAGGTGGGAAAAGATCACTATACAAACCTTTGGTAGACAACATTTCTTTGCCTCCCCATCCATCTATTGCCATTTGAGCCTAATCTAAGTGTCAGAATACGAATGTGAGTTTTTCCAAAGTTCTCTGGTGAAAATTTTGTCACAATAGGGTAGATGCTGGCAATCTTCATCACTGTTAACCATATTGGCATATGCATTACAAGGTACAGTGAATCTCTTTCATCGAGTCAAACTGTGGGATATCCACCATTTCAACCTTAATACACATTTGAAGATCATCGCCAATGATTCTGCTAAGACATCAAACATCTGAGGAGATATTGGCTTCAGCTTCACGCACCCTCATGAAGAGGGGAGCTTTATTAAGCAGCAACACAAACACTACCCCCATTCTCACTGAAGCTGAAAGAGAAGCAGAAAAAAAAAAATAAATCAAGCTACATTTTTTCAAAAGCAATAATACCATTGTCTCTCTGCTTTACAAGGCAATAGTAAAATTCCCTCTGCCACTGACTGGCTTTAGAATTTGCACCTCAGAAAACTAAGAATTTATTTGTAAGCCAGAAAGGCAATGATGCTACCACATAAGTATGGAGAGTACTTGGTCATTAGGTTGCAATAGCTTGACTTAAATTTCCACAGCACAGGTTTATTTTAAAATTATACAGTACCAATTACATGAGCAAATCCTGCAAAATTCAATTATTTAAGATACATACACAGAGATCCTGGCAATGACAACCAAACAGAAGAGTTAATCTAGAAATCATAACACAAAGCTATGATACTGCCAAATTAATCCTTCATGCCTATTTTTTTTTCCCAGCAAATCTGTATAACTTTAAAAGAACAACTTATTTTACCTTGTAACCAACAAAAGGATCACCTTGTCAACAAATAATAAAGTTTTCCTTTTTTATTAGGATGAACTCAAAAGAGATAGGCTACTGAGTGATTTAAGCTGACTTACAGCTACCAGACTGCATGATGGTACGTGACTGAAGCCACACAGGAATAAATATTGCTGGGGGCCCCAACAAGGCTGGAGACTACAGAAGTGCCCAGTCTTCGAAGAAGGCTGAATCTGAGTAGGAGACCAATATGTGCAGGCCCTCTTCTTTGTAAACCAGCTCATAAAATATGCCAAGTATCACCAAGTAAGGGCAGGCAACAGCAAATGAGAAAGCATTCTAATGCCGCAGTTACAAGTTCCACCCTGCAAGCATTAGACTCCATCCTGTCCTAGGCAAGTTTTATGCCTGGCCCATTCTCACTTTTCACAGGAGCTCTCCCTACCCACCTCTGCATACAACTCATTTTGTACAGCCGTAACAAAGCTGCTACAGCACAACTGGGGTGTTTCACATTGTGAGAAACATAGCCCTTCAAATAAAGCAGAGTCAGTATTTTTTAGAACTTGATTCACACTAAGCCCAAGGGATTCTAGTTTTCTAAAATGTATATTTCACCCAAGCATTGCTGAACTATTCAGAGCACGTCAGCTGGGAACAAAAAGGATGGCCAGAAAAGACACACTGTATGTAGCTTGCAGATACTGGCAGACAGTCCAAACTGCTCTCTCCTTGATGATGCGAGTCTCTACATAGAAAGGGTCAGTGGTTCTGGAAGTGGGAGGGCTGAACCTACGAGTTGTAGCACCATACTATTAGTATTAGCTTGCAAGAAATGCAAAGGAATCCAAGTAGCTGGAAGCAATGCCATCCATGCCTCTAACAGCATCATGTCTTCTCCACACTTCTCATTAGTTCCAAGATCCATAACCCCTTGCAAATAGTTAACAAAGTACATACCTACAGTAATTAGTCTTACCTTGGGTGCTTTGCAGTAACTGTTTGCTTCTTTTACTTTCTAACAGGACCTAATTTCATTGCAAGTGATGACCACCACAGAGAGCTTTGTAAAAAGCTTATGTTCATGAAAGAATTTGTATTAGATACTGGTTTGTGTGACTCACTGTATTTTGTAAGGGTTTTTTTCCCTTTGGGAATTGTGCGTTATTAATGAGCAGTTTTATGCTTTACTTCTAGTATACGTATACCTTGTAATTGATGTGCTTTTTTGTTTGTTTGTTCATTTTCTTTTATTCTCTATACAGAGCCTGTTAATATAAGGTAGATAATCTCTGGCTGAAATTCTGATTTTGCCTACCAATTAATTTAGGGATAAATCCATGTCGTAGCTGATAAACCACTGTTCATTAATTGTGTTGTTATAATAATCTGATAGCCTCTCCAGTTTAGCAGAGTATAAGATCCTGAATAATACTAATGCTCATTGGGTCTTAAAGTAAAGGGAAATAATGTTTCCCCACTACCATCACTATCAGCCCTTCTCCTGTAGTGCTTGAGACACTGTAAGAGGGCACTAGCTAGACAGACACCTGATCATCTCAACCATCTATGTAGCCATACTCCGATAGCTTTCTGCATTTAGCTGATAGAAATCATGGCGATGCAGATAAACTGCAATGAATTCTTCAATTATTTCTGCAGAAGGAGTCTCATTCAAACACAATATTCCTCTAAAAGAAAGAAAGAAAAAAAAGGACTAAAATAGATATATAGCTATATTTTCCTCTATGTCTATCTTGATATGGCTGGAAAAATAAGTGAGCTAAAATTACCACTTACAGGAGTGTGCAGTTCCATTATACACCCTATTTAACAATGGCAGCCGTCTGTCTCAGTGTCTGTTAAAAAATTTTATTCTCCAGAAGACTTCTTCCTTGTCCAATTCATTTTCTCTCTTAAATTTTTCTGAGAACTGAGTATCAAACTTCTTAATAATGGCTGTGTATAACATAGGACATAAAAAGATAAGTTATAAAGCTTGGGCAGGACTTGGTGTTGTAATTAACTATTTTTTGTGCCTGGTTATCAATCTTATAAAAAAACAGAGTGAAAACAATCTGGCCTCTTAATGTATCCTTCAGCATATTGTAGCAGATATTTTAGATAACTGTTTTTAATAGTTTCATTATGGTTGTAACTTCTATATGAGGACTGTCCACTTGAAGAAAGGAGATGAAGTAACATGTCATAGTAATTTTTTAAGTCAGCTCTATTTTGGCACCAGTAATGGTGTATGAGGAGTAAAGCAACAAAACCAAAACCTCACATACTTGCCTGGAAGAAACATCTTTTCTCAGCCTCGAAAATTCTCTTGTATAAGACAGGCATTTCTTCAAGTCCTCCTTTTAGATATGTAGTAAATCACTAAGAAGATAATAGTCAATAGTCAATTTTAATAGTCAGCAGTCAAATTTTAGGCTAATTAAGCTAACTAGAAATTCTAGGGTTGCAGTGATTTCTCACTCTTTATTAATACATGGACAATAATACTGTTTACATAAAACTTGATGTTCGAGATCAATATGTAC
>JAOEHX010029328.1:7976-34265 GCA_025448015.1 Bolborhynchus lineola | reverse complement strand
GGCATCAGCCCACCTCACAAGCGTGTCAAGGTCCCTCTGGATGGCATTCCTTCCCTCCAGCATATCAACCAAACCACTCAGCTTGGTGTCATCGGCAAACTTGCTGATGAAGCAGATGTTACAGGGGATGGAAGATGATGGGGATCTCAATACCCCTTTCCCAAAGGGTCTTATCCTTGGTTAGGCTGGTCTGTAGCTGGGTTGGTTTACAATATTTTAACACTTCATTGTCTGGAGTTTGCTGGGTTTGATTTGTCTTTGTTCCTCTTTCAGGAACAGGAGCTCTGCTTGGAGGATGGGGACAGAGAAGCACTGGTTGCTTCTTGATCCTCCTTTGACCAGATGAGTGATATCAAGCAGATCTTTTCAGCTTCTTAGGCCTTTGTTTTGTGATTGGCAAAGCAAGGGTGGATTGCCATGTTGGTGGCACTCTTCCAGAGTGTAGATGATGCCCAGCATTTTGGATGGGAACACATGGGGAGCAGCAAAGAGCCTTAGGGACCTGAACTGTGTTTGTTCCTGTGCAGCCCTTACTCTCTCAAAGCAGATTGGGACCAGCAGAGAGTGTGTGACGATCCCCTGAGAGATGGGCTACCTGAGTATAGTCCTCAGGATCTTCCAAACTTCCCACTTCTCTCTGTCCTCCTCACAAAGGAAGGGCATCTTTACTTTACTATAGCTGTCTTTCTCTTGTCACCTTAGCAGGTGAGAGCCTGTGGGTTGCAGCTCACAGCTTCCCCAACAGGATTCAACCTTGTCTCAGGTGAAAGGGATGTTTCTGTATGAGGTGGACTCACTGTCACCTGTCCTTATGTCTATCAGCAGGAGCACCTCCAGGAATATGGCAGAAGAAACCCCAGCCTTGGTGGCTGCTCCCTTAATTTCAGGACTGTTGTCTCTCCATCTCCCCTACAAGTGGCCCAAATACTGCTGTTGCTCAACCTCCTCCTTTCTGCCCTCTTGGCAGTGATGTAGAGAAGGCAACCTTTGCATCTGTTTACTGCTCGACCCTGGCTTCCCAGCTTATACTTGCAATGCCTGCAATCCCCAAGTAATCTGTCATCCAGGGCTGAGATGCTTCAGGCTTTGAACTTTGCTCCCCAAAAATATGTTCAGCTCTGTTTGACAGAGGTCTGAGGCTTTCTCTGAAACTCTATTATTGTTTTCACTGGGTTTTTTTTGACCTTCCAAATTTTTTTTTCTCTCACTCCCAGAACAGCATGCTCAGCATCTAAAGGACAAAGCTGGCCTAGGCACACAGCCTCTGAACAGAGTAAAAGCTGCTGAGAGAGAGGAAGGGCAGCAGGATGGCTGTGACAGCACACGTGGCTACTGCCCTCAATTAGCCCACATGGCCATCACATTTGAAATGAAAGCACAGCAGGTCTTCAAAGAGTTCCCTCATGGGTCTTGCTGAACTTATAAGCTGAGATCACAGTATAACTTAATTTCCTGAAATGTCGAGTGTCTTATGTTGGCTGCCTGCTCCATTGGCGTTTTTCTTGTGAACACATTGTACTCCCATTTCCTGCAGAAAATTCCTATCAGTTCTTGATGATTGCTTAATAAGAGAAATCAGTAAGGACAGGGAAAGTTCACATCCTGTAGATGAGTATAATGACTATTAGCTTTCTACTGGGTTGCCAGAGGCTTTTTTTTTTTTTTTGTTGTGGCTTGATTTATTTGTATTTTTATCCACCCAGCAAAGAACATTGATCTGAAGCTGTACCCTGCATGTGCTGAGCCCTTTGGTGAGTTGTAGGAGGCCCTCAGCAGCCACCAACCTCACATGAGAAGGAAAGGGTAGAATTTCCTGGATGATAAAGCTCAGAAAAGGTATCTCAAATTGGAAATAGTAGCAGTGTTGGGGGTAAAGCTTTAAATCTCATGTTTTTATTACTTGTCTTGTGATAGACTGCTTTTTCTGCTTGATTTTCCAAGAGAGGAAGGCTTGTATAATTGTAGTGTGGGTGTGAGCTCTTGTGAAGGTGACTGCAGGGCTTGCAGGCAAGTCTGAAGGGTCCCAAATGGATTTGTTATTACTTTTAAAATCTTTGTTTCTAGGCAAGCCTTTCTATCATTTCTTAGGTATGATTTTTGAGCCTCGTTGGCTTTTTATTAAAGACTAGGATTTTACCGTTCCTTTGTGAGCTAATACTCTTTTAGACCTGGAGATTCTGGCTTTGTAAGAACCTGGTGGAAAATTTAAAAAGAGCTTTTTCTTCATGATAACCTTCATATGACTAATTCTAATGCTCCTCTGTCTAGAGCTTTCCTGCTTCAAAGTGCTATTCAAGCTATTAGCTAACTGTACAGCTTAGGTAAATGAGTAGGTAAATAAAGATCCCTGCCATTTGAAGTGCATTTGAGCTCCTCCTAAGCCCTTAGTACTCCTGATTGGCACTATGTCTCTGAGGACTTGTTCTGAGCAGGGAGACACTCAAGGTGACATATTTGGCAGAGGGGCTGCTTGACAATTTTGAATGACTGAACATGGTCCTGAAAGTAAAATGTTGTCTTGTGTTGGCTGTTTGCTTTCCAAACCTCTCTTGCAATCTGCATACTCTCCTCTCCCAGCTTTGCTTCCCAACTGTCATCTCAGTTTCTCACACAAGACATTGGGCTCCTAGGGTCTGGGGGAGGAAAGCACTAGCAAGTGGTTTTAACTGGAAGTCTTGCTTGGTTAAATGTCAGGAATGTACTGAAGATAATGCAATTTTTACGCCACTCCCTGTATTATAGAACCTAAAGGCCAGTAAGAGAGAAACTGGTCAAGCAAAAATAAAAAAACATAATGAGCATTTTAATACTGCAATTATAATCAGCCTTGGTCTCTAGCTGAGGAGTACACCAGCCTTTCTGAGGAGGAAAGCATGCTTTCTTATCATACCACAGGCATATTCCTTAGTTCAGCTCCTTCCCATCTTGGTACTTATCCTGCGTGCTGAGGTAATCACCTGGTTACACAGTAATATCTTGGTTTCCTAAATATTGGAGAATATTAAAACACTGGAGTAAATAAACCTTGCTGTAGGCTATTGCCTGTTGCAGACAGCAGGTTCATTAATTTTGTTGCTCTTGTTGTTGCTATGTCCTTGCATCATCTCTTTCTGTGGATGTGTGTACACTGCCTGGCTGTAGAACGCACTAATATCTAATCACATTCTCCAGAAGACCATTTGAGATGATTAAAAAAAATACCCTATTTATTTGGTTTTAAGTATTTTAATTACAAGCAGGCATTTATAGCATGACAAAGCTTAGACAAGGTGAATGAAAGAAAATAATATCAGTCTTGTGGTTTTGGGTGCAACAGTAATGTGACTGTGCTGCTGTTTGCAGTTGCCCTCTGGTTGTTAAAGGCCTTTATGATCCAAGGGGGGAGACACTGTTAATTGGCATATGGGACAGAGGTTGTAGTGACTGATGGTTTCTTGCCTAGCCAGCATGAAGGCAGTGGGGTGTAAATCCATGAACTTCCTCACTAATAAGGCCATTACTTCACATTAATCCTGCCACTCTCGCTCGTTATCCAGCTTTCTATTACAATTTTAAGAAGAGTTACCTAAACTGAAGAAAGAGAGAATTTTTTGCACTTTATAGAATAACGGTCTTTTGGATGTCTAGCCCCACTAACATCCTCTGCCCCAAACGAGCAGGAAGCAGCTCTTGGGTGCTGCTGGGGGAATAGCCAGCTGGGGTCACTCAAGAGCATTGCAGAAGTCTTGTTTCCTTGTCTCCTCGCCCCAAGGGGCTGAGATATTTAGACAGCTGCCTCACTATGAATGGGACTCTGGCAAAAGAATTAAGCAAAGATTAAAATCAGTTTTAGCTGTGTGCTTTGCACAGCATTTAACGACTAAAAGGCTAATTATCTTAGAACTTATGCACGTGGTTTTAGATGTGATCCATGCAAGTTGCCATTTTTTCCGTTTGACTACAAGGAACTGAAAATCAGGATAAAAATGAGATGTTGGTGTTGTCAGTAAAGGCATAGCCTTTTGAGTAGGCTGGGGACGGTGCCCGGTCTTCAGGGAAGTAGGGCGCCTACTAAATGAGAACAGGTTAAAACCATGATTCTACCTCTTGTCATTTAGACTCTTCTATTTAATGGGAGTTCAACCTCTTTAAGGAAATACAAGCTTGCATGAAGGTAGGAAAATGAGACTGCTCTGAAAGAAAGCCAAGCTTATACCTGGAGGGAAAACTTACTCTGAATGTTAATTCTTTCTGGGCACAAAGAGTGAAATCTGGGAGGTGAAGAACGCTGCAAGATCTACACAGGTCAGTGTAGAGCAAATTTGATTGAGATTTAGAAAGTTCTGCAGAAAAATAAAGGATAGTATGGTGCTAAATTGCAATATGATAGAGAGAGGGGGTTCATGACCCTGTGCAGACTGGGTGCTTTGGAAAGCTGCATCAGTCTCAAAATACCCACCTCAGTAAAATCGCAGACAATGGGAGGAGGTAACATGGTTGATATAATGATGGTGCCATTTTAAAACCCTTTAGGGAAGCAAGTGAGTATTGCCAAATGATGATCAAAAATTCTGGATCTTCTCATCCAGCATGAGCCAAATCATGACATAAGAAAAACTTTTTCAAGCTTTTTTCCCCCTTTTTTCTTTTTTTTTTTTTTTAACTTCAACATTTTTAACATTTAGATTACCCTTAAATTATATTTCCAACTTCTTTCTCCGCCATAAAGCTTACCATTGTTACTGAAATGGCAACAGGAATCAAAACTTAAATTATCATACAGCCACTGAAGGAGGGCTGGTTGGAAGCCCTGATGTCCAACCCAGTTCTTGCAGGGACTTTTACACAGTTAAAGATGTCACTCTTCCTTTACCCTACTCTCCCCTTGCTAAACACCCCAGCTCATGCAGTTGCTGCAGATCGCTTCTCAGCCTTCTTTTCTCTGGACTTTGTGGTCTGCCCATGTCTTTCTTGAAGGGTGAGACTGAGGCTAAAAGCAATCTACCAGATGAGATATTGCCCATATTGAGCAGGGAAGGAAGAATGTATTTCCAAGCATAGTATCTTGCATTTATTTTTACTGAATTATACCTCCCTATGCCAATTTTTCCAGATCATCAAGATTGTTTTGACTTCTTATCCTCCACTATATATAGTGTCAGCTCTTTCTACCTTTGTTCTCTGCGGAAGTAGTACACATATTGTCAATTATTTAATTTGATTTTCTTTGCAAAACTATTGAATGGAACTAATTCCCAGCTACAAGGCTGTCAAGCAGAATGCTCAAGATAATGAGATTTACAAAATGGTCATCTGATGTACCAGTTACATACTTCAGGCAGTAGCACTTTTACCCTATCTGGGAGAGGATTAATAGCCATTTTTATCCCTTTATTTTTGTGTTTCATGATTCTTTGTGTTGCAAAGCACCTAATGGGAAGTGGTAGATAGTGATTAAAGAGCTATCTTGGGTCCAAATTCCAGACCTTCTGATCTCAGGTCATAGTCACAGCATAACCTTTCATGAACCTCTGCAGCTTGTCATACCTCTTTTGTTACATGTATGTGTGAATGAATGAAGTTAATTCTTTAAGCAGTGGTGAAGGTTTCTGCATGGAGGTCAGAGAACTGATGCCATGAAAAGGCCAGATCAAGAAAAAGTCAATGAGAACTTTTTGCTTTTGCTTCAGGAGGCGTTGGGCCATGCCTGAGTTGTAGGACAAATAAGACTTCATGAATTCTGAAACGTAAAGTATGGGTTATGCATGTAAGAAACCCATTAAAGGTAGTAACATGCTTTAACAAACAAACAAACAAAAAACAAAACCAAAAAAAGCCCCAAAACAAAACCCAACCCTCAAAACCCCAGCAAAACCCTCAAGCTCAGGCAGCTTTGATTTGAAGATGTCAAGGGAAAAACAATTACTTTTAGTGATTTAACAATGCAAATAGGTTCTGAAGTGACGATGAGAAGATGAATATGCTGCTCAGAGTGGAACTGAGCAGCAGCACAGCTCTGGTATGCTGGGGTTCACAAAAGGCAGCCTTTGAATGACAAGCACCAGCTTGGGCAAGAGGTTTTCACTGGGAGCTGGTGAGGACAGTTTAGAGCTCTGTGCAGTGCATGTTCCTGATGACTCCACTGCTCTGTCCTTATTTCCATGACTCTGCTGGTTACCTACCTCGGAGAAGTGCTGCAGGCACTTTCTAGGGGGCTTATGCCATTGGTCAGGTTTTTTGTGTATTTAAAAATTTGGGAGAGTTCTGTACCATCCCTGCACAACTTATGTTTGTAGATGATGGGTGAGGCAGTGATATCCCAGAGAGCCACAGTGCCTGCGGCTATGATGTCATAAATTAAGCAGGGTTGGGACTGTTTGTTTTTGGATAGGGACTTAGAAGGAAAAGTTGATTGCTACAGCCAATTTGACTTGGTAATTCAGAAGGTGGTGCTCTTCCCCCTAGGTAGTGCAGGCTGACATGCGAGGCCTACTACAACTAAACTTTTGGAAAAAAATGTGAAACCAACATCCTCACCTCTCCAGGGTGAACATCATGGGACTCTTGCTATTTCCCCTGAGTCCAACCAAATCTCATCTCAAGGTAACCACGCCCTGCAGATGGAGATTCACCCTGCCCTTTCAGGAGGACGCAGTCAACTTTGCTTTCACTGTTGTGCCATATTGTACCTCCGGCTGAACCACTGCAGAGCTCAGTATCAATGGCAGTGGTATTACTTGGGCAAGTAATCCCCTTTCAATTTCTATGTGCAAGTGCCCTCACCAGATAGGGAAGTGTTTTCCCACACTGCCAGGCTCTCACAGCACAGGCATGCTCTGCTACCCACTGCCATCTTAGAGGGACAAAACTCATTTGTTTATCTGTTTTGAACACTTTTTCAGATGCCAGTGAGGCTTGGGCCAAATTCTGGAGTGATGTAACTTCATACAACACAGTGGCTACTTGAGCCAAATTCTGAAGTGATGCAAGTTTTTTAGCAGCATGTAGATCTAAAGTGCAACAATTTTCTGTGCTGAGTGGGTGGTAAGGTAGGGTTACAGCTGGAAAAGCAGCGGAGAGGATGGTGTTAGATAAAATATCTCTGTGAGGAGAACTGCTGGGAAGGGAGCTCTGGTTGCTTTGGCCATGTCTAAAGGCAGATTTGCTCTGTATTTGTTTATTTTGAAATCTGTGAGAGTGCTTGTGTGCATTCTCCTCTTTTGGTTTAGTTTAAACCTTTCCTAATCCTGTTAGCAGAGAGAAACCTCCCTGAACTCCAAGTAAGTGTCTGCACAGGAGTTTGCACCAGCTAAGTTAAATCTGTGTGAAATTATGCAGGGTGTCCTTGTGTGGATAAACACAACCTTCCTTTCAGCATCCTCGTCTTCCAGCACCCTGTCGAGCTGCTCCTGCTCTCCCCTCTTGGCAGGAAAACAGCATCCATTTCCTGGTGGGGAGGTCACATTGAAGCTTATTCTTCTCAGCTACCACAGGTCCTCCACTCTCACAGTGACTGTGCAGGAAAAAGGCTGAGTGAACCAAAACCAGGTTCTCTCTTCAGGATCTGTCAGGAAAGGCTCACTAAAGGGAAGGCTGTGTGCCTTCAGGACCAAGTCCCTGACCTAGTGACATGCAGAAGGGGGGACTGCTCCCAGTACCCGCCCAGACTGATCTTCACTGTCCTGGCAGAGCACAGTGGGAGAGACAGGCAGCTGGGCTTAGCTCTGGCTTTTGCATATTCTTCACCATGCATGTCCTGTCTTGACAGTATTTATGCAAATTTTTAAGTAGGGGAAAAAGCTGTCATGTAAAACCAAAAATTCATCTGAAGGCCAAATATGTAGGTTGTTTGGTTGGCTTCTGTGTTGTCTTTTCTTTTTTTTTTTTTTTTTTTCTTTTTCCAATTAGAAATAAAGTAACCTATAAAATGACAATCTAGTTTAATATCTTAATTATATGTTCCAGGCAGTATCTGAGTCATGCCATTTTCTCTGTGCTTTGTACCCCTGCGGGGGATATAAAAGTTGCATTTTTGGAACATTTCTTGGTCCACCCCAGTCAGATATGCCAGGTGAGAGTGGTGGGTGCAGAGTGTGGGGAGTGTGAGTGAATTGTCTGAGAATAAAACTGCTGTCAGGACAGGACCCACAGGTCACTGTTTCAGGTAACTGGTTTAGTGGTCCTACCATTGCAGTCCATGTCATCCTTTCGAGTGGAAACAGTCCAAACAAGTCCAAAATTGATTGTCTTCTTGTTATTATTATTTTTGGTTAGTGGAGCTCCATTCAGTTAAATTCCCAGACAGTTCTAAGACCCATCGCCTTTTATTGTCATTGGAAAACATTTATAAAGAGCTACAAAAGGAGCTGCTGGAGGAAGTCTGTTCTTCAACAGTGACAGAGCTGCTGCATGTTCTCTTGTCACGAGCAGCCCATTCACATCAGAGTGGACATTTCTCACGTAGGAAAGGCTTGCCTGGGATACTTCAACTGGGTGTTTTTTTCAGATATAATTAGCAAGATGTATGCTGATTAATATCAACTGTGATAATGGGTTTTATGATGCAGATTCTCATTTGGTAAAATCCAGAATAAACCAGACTTGTCTCCTGGAACCTGCGCACCATGACAGTCCAGAGATCATACTTATGAAAATTTTTTTCCTGGAGACTCAAGGTAATAGTTGAAATACAGCAATCTAATAATCTACTGATGATCAGCTCAGAGTCCCTGTTTTAAGCTAAGATGCCAAACCTACCTTTAACATAAAGCATGTATACTGAGGGTTATTACTACTTAGCTAGTACGCAACTGTCTTCATCTGTGGACAGCTCTTGTGAGTCTTTCCATCATTACAGGATCATGGAAAACAAGGCTGAACTTTATCTTTGCTCTAGAGCACTTTGTACCCAATAGGAAGGGGCTGGAAAAAGAGGGTCTCATTTGGGCCGCAGATACCCCACCTGCTATATCTCTACTCCCCTCCCATTACTGTAAGCTCTAGGGACTTGGCAGGTTTCAGCCTTTTTTCCACTAGAATTGCAGTTTCTTCCTTGGGCTGTGTCTAAATTTCCTTGGCATGGAAGGAAGGGATGATGTTACTACCACTTCAGGGAATGCAGTAGCATGCAATTACCATTTTTCAGATATACTAGGCAGATACACTTCAAAATCTCCATTGTTTCCTTCCTTCAAAATACGTGTCTCTAGTTAATGTATTTTTGAGTCTAAGGGTCTCTGTCTCCCTAATGGCTGCCTGTTCAGAGGAGTGACGGCCTGCAGTAAATATACCTATCCTGCTAGACATCTCAGCCTCACAGCCCATTTTTGTTTGGTGTTGGGGTGAGCCAGCTAGATCCCACTGAGAGAAGACCTGCAGAACTGCTCCCAGCAAGCAGCACAGCACTGTGCCTGGTTTGGCTTCCTGCCTCTCCTTGTTGACCTTCCATGCCACCTCAGACCTTGTGCTTGTAGCTGTACCTTGCTGCCACTTCAGGCCTTACAACACAGTGCTTCAGCATCAGGTTGTAAATATGCTGCCTTCGTGGGCTACCACACAACCCTTCAAGTATTTTAGGCATGTTGACTTCAAGCACACACAGAGGCAACTATTATGTATTACGGCCACAAGGCCAAGTGCCACGGATTATGGGCATGGCCAGTCTGCTCTAGAGCCAAGCTAGCCTTGGGCAGTGTCAGCAAGAGATGTTCTGTACTACCTGTCCTGGGGGCCTGGGAATTGCTCCCTAGAGTGGATGCCATTAGTGATATAGATACAACCTTTAGCTACTAACTAATGAAATTGCTTTTGCCTGTGCAGGGCATGCCATTAGCATTAGCACTAGAAATAGCAGGTTCCAGACCTGTTGTGACTTAGATAAGGCTGTTATAACATTATCTGAAATACTGTCTTTTTGAATTTATTTTTTTCCTGAAAGTTGGCAGCCTGAATTTTTCTTTATTTAAGGTCTAAAAATCTTCCTTTCCCTGATTTGCTGTCTTTCTTCCCAGAACCATGTGCACACAAAAAAAACCAAACGTCTAGAAGTCTGGATACTTTCCTAAAGCATTTAATAATACTGAGGACATGAAATACTCCACTGAGTCCTCTGGGAAACATACAATTAGAGGGATGAATGACTGAGCTTCTGAAACAGTGCAAATAATTAAAATGCTATACAGGACAGAGCTGAAAATCCTTACAGGATTATCAGGGAGGCATTGTTTAAAAGATATCTTTAGATTGGACACTAGCAGCAGCACTGTGTGCAAGCATTACTCAGAGTTCCTGCTTGGGAGTGGGATATGGCAAATACCATGTGCAGTACCTGGTTAGTATCATGTTTTCTTCCATGTTCATCCTTACTGTTCCAGTTTAGAGGAACTTTTCATATGTATTTCATCCCACGAGGACTACAGATTGAGTGTGGTTTTGGGGGTTGTTTTTTTTTTGTGTGTTGTGTTTTTTTGTTGTTGTTGTTATGGGGGGGGTTGGGTGTTTTGTTTTTTGTTTTGTTGGTGTTGGGTTTTGGTCTGTTTTTTTTTTAAATCAGTCTGTAATGACGCTAGCATAGGAGTGCAGAGCCAGGCAATGGACAGCTTTAAAAAGGTATTCTCTGTATATTTTTTTGTGTTGTGCTCTTAGTGCACGTGTGCATCTGATTTTATCCAGGGATGAGACCAAAGAGCTGCCTGCAGACCTGGTTAAGTATTTGCCACCTAGTTCAAATTTCTAAAGGCATTTTGGCCTAAAAGCTGGGCCCAGACAAACCTCATGAAATTCAACAAGGCCACATGCAAGGTCTTGCACCTGGGTCAGAGCAATCCCAAGGACAACTACAGGCTGGGCAGAGAATGCATTGAGAGCAGCCCTGGGGAGAAGGACTTGGGGGTGTTGGTTGACGAGAAACTCAACATGAGCCAGCAGTGTGTGCTCACTGGCCAGAAAGCCAACCGTGTGCTAGGCTGCTTCAAAAGAAGTGCAACCAACAGGTCTAAGGAGGTGATCCTGCCCCTCTACTCCACTCTCATGAGCACCCCACCTGGAGTGCTGTGTTCTGCTTTGCGGCCTCCAAAATAAGAAGGATGTGGAGCTGTTGGAGCATGTCCAGAGGATGGCCACAAAGATGCTCAGAGGGCTGGAGTACCTCTCCTATGAAGACAGGCTGAGATAGTTGGGGTTGTTCAGCCTGGAGAAGAGAAAGCTGCTGGGGGACCTTAAAGCAGCTTTCCAGTACCTAAACGGGGCCTACCAGAAATGTGGAGAGGGGCTTTTTACAAAGGCATTTGATGACAGGCCAAGGGAAATAGAATTAAACTGAAAGAGGGTAGATTTAGATTAGATAATAGTAAAAAAATTTCACTGTGAGGGTGGTGAGGCACTGGCACAGGTTGCCCAGAGAAGTCGCAGCTACCCCATCTTTGGAAGTGTTCAAAGCCAGGTTGGATGGGGCTTTGGGCAACCTGGTCTACTGGAAGACGTCCCTGCCCATGGCAGGGGGGCTGTAACTGGATGATCTTTAAGGTCCCTTCGTGAAGATGCATACAGAGCTTTCACAGGGCTTTAGCTCATTGGATACCCAAACTGCTGTAACTTCCATGGGACTGAATTGCCTAACTTTATCAGGATCCTTTGAAATTCCCATGAAGGGTCCATCTGCACGCAACTAAAAGCTTTATGAAGTAGGATCTGGATGGATAAAGAGATTTTGTTTGTTTGTTTTTCTGCCTGGCAGGAAAGGCTTCCAAGAGGCACACTTCTCAGCATTGCAAGTCCTGTACAGCTCCATTGTCAAGCACGGAAACAGCTTCAGAAGTAGCAGAGGCTACGAGATACTTACAAATTATGATACCAAATTGGACAGGATTGAAAAGGACAGTGACAGATTATGCAAGTGAGCAGTGGTTTATTTAGTCTTGGGAAGATGTTTAAAACTCACACTGTTTTGGGCTCCTGAGTGAAAGCTTATTATGACAAATTTGATGGAAGGCAAGGTCACATGTTTTTTTTCCTCAGTGAAAAGTAAGGCTAGGCAAATACAGAAATATAGTTACAATCACAATTAGTATATGTTTGTGTGTTATCTGATGAGGGCTGGCATTAATGAGCTTAATTCATTGGAGGAGCAATGTGAAAGGGGAAATGACTTGCACGCAGTAGGCCTGGAGTGAATTTGAGTTGAGGAACTTTGCAGGGAAGACAGGAATGAAATAAAGTGAAGAAGAAAGGAGATGAAAAATGACATTTTCCTTTGTTGAGTGAACGTGGTGGGACTGAAGGCAACTGGTGTGAAGGCATGCTTGAGTGGCCCACACCTGAGCCATGAACATAAGCAGGGGGAGCTGAGTTGGGTATGAAAGGGGTTAAGCAAGGACACATGGCCAGAAGATATGAAAGAGAGGGGAGCTGAAGGCTGGGAAGGTGAGTCCAGCATGACAGTGGAGATGTGAGATGGCAGGCAGGCGTTTCCTTTTCCAAAGGCAGTTGCTTCTGACTACCCATTATGTCTCTCTTTATCTCTGTTCAAGGAAGCTTTCCAGAAGCATGAATAATACCTTATTAGGTAGATGGTAAAGCCCCTCCTTTTCATCCTGCTTTAATTCATGCTTCCTCTGCTTTGGTGGCTGCCTTGTACATAGTGCTGTTAAAAGTGCAATTATCATTCTTCCTGGTTGCATGGTATTAAGGGTGTATCCTCTCACAGCATCTCCTGGAGGCTTATTACTCAAGAAAGAGGAGTTTTGCGCTAGAAGCCAAATTAAACTGAGCAAAGAGGAGGCTGTTTCCACCACAGGGATGGAACAGATCATTTTGCTGAAATCCAGGTCAGGAGCTGGTCTATGGGAGAACATGTAGCTGGAAGCCTGTGATATAGGGAATTTGTGACATGGAGCCAGAAGACACAACCCTGTGGTTCTTTGTGGCTTAGTGTGACTCCCTCCTTTCTGTCCACTGCTGTAGGGATGTGGGTTAGTGAGCATCGCCTGCTTGACAATGGAATGTTGTCCTGCACAGGTTTCAAGGGTGGAAGTTGTAACTATGACCTTCTCCTCTGGTCTTCTGCAGGATCTTCAGGGTTTCTTCTTAGAGAGGTATCCAGACTTAGCTTAAAGATCCCAAGTGGTAGAGAGTGCAGTATATCCCTGAAAGAACCACCTTCTCCCTCTTTTAAAAAGTACATCTTAGCATGAATTTACCTGGCTTTTAGTTGTCTTTTACCATTGCATCACCAGTTTCCCCTCTGCTTGTTGGATAAGACTTCTTACTTACACTGGTCAGCTTTGAGAGACAGCTGAATTTGACAGGATCCCAGATGTCTCTGGAGCTTTCTAAGCACCAGGCAGCAAACAGTTAAAGTACCTGAGCCCCAGGCCTCAGAACATTTTGCTAGGGAGCCAGGTGAGCAAAGAACAGATAAAGGCAGCACCTGCCTATGGGTTTGGAACAGCCTGGGGCCATGGGTAGAATGTAAATACACTCTGAAAATCTTATTGTCTGACACGGTGCCAGCGTCTTCTGGGCTCTTGTCATGGAAAATATTTCAGCTGAGGTCATTCAGTCAGCAAAAAACCAGCATTTAATACCCTCTGAGGTGCCAACTTGCTTCTTTCTTTGTGTCGATAAATAAACAAAGTAGGGTAGCATTTCATGTTGCCAGGATGATCTTTGTTTTATTAGGAAGGATTTAGAGGTTGTTGAGTTGGTTTTTGTTTTGTTTTGTTTTGTTTTTCTCCTTCCTCCTCTTCAAATGCAAAGACCCTGTATGATTCTACTCTCTTTTTCTGTGTTTGCTTCTTCTGGCTGACAGGAACACACCCCGCCTTTAGAATGAGACCTAATGTCTGCCTCTTGTAAATCTCTGCTGGCTGCCCCAGGCTATGTTTTTAATTCCTTTATTCAGCTTTGAGATGAGTAGGAGAAAGGTGCAGCTTTTGGAGATGATGGAAGTTGCCATTTCCCTTCTTCAGTCAATTAGGCGCTTTGGTTGTTTTCGGCTAATTCTCAAAACTTTCCATTGATGATAGCTCTGAAGGGGAGGGTGGAATGTTGAGGGGATCTGAGGGATCTGGGAGGAAGAAGAGGGCTGGTAACTTGATTGTCTACTGGTAGAATGACTGATTTCCTGCATGTGCCTCTAGGACAAAGAAACAACCTGATTTCTGAGCTGCATTCAGAGCAGCTGAGCTTCTGGTCAGTCAGATTTATGGCTTTGATTATATTTCTACAGTGCCTGTTCCTTTCTCAAATGTGAAAGAGATCTGGTGATCCTGTCAGTGCTCTTTGAGAAACTATTGCTTTTTCTCCCAAATCTGAGCAATAGAAAATTCCCTCAAAGTTTGCACAGAGCTTGCATTAATAGTGTGTCTTTGAGGCCCCTCCCTACTTCTTTCAGCTCCACACTGTTCCACAGCTGCCCATTTGGGGTCAGTCATGGGTGCGCAGGCATTACTAGGTGACAAGGCACTGTTTGTCTGAGGATGAGCCCTACTTATTGAAAGCCTTCTCCTCATCTAGTTTTTTGGCCAACAGACTCTCCCTGCTTCCTATGGGCCTTGCTTACCAGCCTGTAATACCCAAGTCCCTCATACAGTTGCTGTAGAAAGGACTGTGGGATCCTGCAAAGTGAAACAACAGTATTCCATTTCTTCCACTGTGCTTAAACAATGATATGAGAGCAAAGAATGAGCTTTACCTGATACAAACTCTGCTTTTGGGCAGGGAAGGAATGAGATCAGTCGTTCCACATCAGCACTGTTCTTTATCTTGTTGTTTTCTGCCCTAAGTCTGTCAGGGTCTGTGGCTCATCTGGTAATGAGTCTGAAAACCTAGGGGCTGGGCATTATCTTGCCTGATTTTAGTTATCTAAAGCTTAGACATAAAGTCTAAGATTGTCATCTAGGCTCTCTCTTTGGTTGGTGAGGAGTGATAAACAGCCCATGCCATTCATCTTACCCATTCTAGACATCTGCCTTAGGTTGGGATGATTCATGCTCTGGAAGCTCCTGTGCTACCCACAAACTCTCAGGGAGTCTGAGGTGAGCATTGAGATCTGGACCCCTAACTCTCACAGGGCTCTTCATCTGAGAAATCCAGCAGTGGGGTTCTTTTGTTTGTTTGGGGTTTTTTATCATTTTCAACATTTACTGTGAATGTAATATGTGCTCAGCAGTCTGTTGAGATGACTTTGTGCTGATTTTGGTGGAGGTGGTGTTCTGCCTGTGATGGCCCAGAGGAGCAGAGAAGGTTTCTTAAAGTGAGAAGGTGATAAATACTTTGTCAAATGTTATCATTCTGCTATCAATTTTTCAATCAAGTGAATTTTAAGGCCAAAAATGCAGAGCTGATGAAAGAATATGGAAGCCTGGTTTCCAACAAAGTTAGAGATCTCAACTATTTAACCTTGTGTTGTTCTGTGATTTGATTGCTTATCCCTGTGTATATCTTTGAAGGGGAAGGTCTGCAGGCATTCCCCACCCAACACAAGATAAAGACCTCAAAATACAGAGGAGAAAAACAGAGCTTAGACCTGGGCTAATCTTCTCGGGTTGCTGCTGGGAGCACTATGGTGGCAAATTGCTGTGGCAGGGGACCCTGCTCTTCAACTGAAGACCGGAACTTGGCTGATAAGACGATAATACTGTGTTGGCTCAACTGACAAACACATCCCTTTTAGACAGACTCAAAATGTTACATTGAGAAGCAGTTAATACACCGTTGTGTAAGGTTCCTAATGGACTGGAGCCAGAATGCTCCATTAACCACACACATATAAAATATTCATTGAGCTTGGGTTTTGTTGCCAAGCTGGAGAAAGGGGGGAGAAGCTCTGTGTATAGAGATAAAACTGTCAGTATTGAGGGCGGGAGGGAGGAGTTGATGTTTTCTGAAATCCTTTATGCTTTTTAAGAGGGGAAGGATTTCTGATCTTTGGCAGGGGGCTAAGGAGTGCAAAGAGGATTAAATGAAAGACTTGCCAGGTTTTATGTTCCATGCTTAATTGTCCAAGGGGTGAATGTACCGTCTGTCTCTGTGCTAAACTCCCTGATCTGTTCTATACCATGTAGGCTCTGCAAATTAAATCCAGGGTCAGACTTTAGAAAACAAAATTAATGTGAAAACCACAACTGTGTTCCCCCCAAAATTGGTTTCTAAATAGAAGAAAACTTTCCAAAACACAGGACAGTAAGGACTCTGCTAACAGGAAGTATAAGCACCAAAACACGTGTTTGCCTGATTTTTTGCTGGTTTTAGATATGCAGTAAAAGAAGCAGTTTTCTGGGTGCTGAATGTACAATGAACATTTAGAAGAGATTTGTTTGGGAGAGTTGGCTTGATTTGCTGTTGATGCTTGAATTAGGAGACAATAAGGCAAATCATAAAATTGTTTCAGATTGAATGAGTGAACATGAGTGCAGAAGATACTGTCCATATGACCCCTCTCTCTTGCTGGAAGGCGATTTTGTGTATCCACTTAAGCAAGACACATGGTGAAAGTACAACAGTCCTGCTGAGTAGGAAGAGGCAGGCTGTGGTGCTGTGTGGGATTGATATCTGGGACTACAAGGCCAGGAAGGAGCATGTGGTTGTTTGCCTAAGCTCTGGAGTCTTTGTATCTTGTGGTGTCTGGGCAACCTTTGAGAAGATACTAGAAAGGAGCTGGTGACCTTTGTCATGAATCATGTCTGGTCATGGTTGTATGAGCACCAAGAAGAAAATGTAAGGGAGAACTCCGGGAGGTAAAGCACAACATTTTGATAGGAAAGGATGGTAAAGAAAAGGAACTCCATTACAGCATTCAAGAAATAATTGTCTTGGACAAGCAGAGATGCAGTATGTGTCTGAGGAAATGATGTGGGAAGAAGACTTCTTCGAAACAGGAGAGAAGCTGAAAATGAATGTGAGGGATAGTCTCTTCTGAAATGGAGGCAACCAGGCTGCTGGCCCCGGGAATGAAAACTAGGGGATTTTTAAAAATTATTTGAGAAGAGGACCTGGAGAACACCACACTCATCCTGATGACAAGTTCCTCAGCACAAAAAGCTCTGTGTCCTCATGGCAGGATACAATATCCACCAGTAAAGGTTCAGTTTGTAAATAAAACAGAAGAGTCTAAGCAAACTCACAGCTAAAGAAATCACACGCAGATAGGCAGTTAGACCAAGACCAAAAGTATCTGTGCTTTTCTATAAATATTAAATATATACAATGTGAGGATGGGTGAATTTTAATGTACTGGACTTCCAGATATCTTACTGAATGAAGCTAATCAGTACAAAGCTGTACTATCAGGATACTTATTATGTAGAAATGACAAGAATAGTTTTTGCCGTTGGAGGAGTGACTCATAGTGTGTTGGAAATCAGAGTCCAATAAGATAAATCAGTTATCTGTATCATCGTTTACCACCCACTCTCTGTGTTTGCAAGTTGCCATGCCAAATCAGGAAAAACATTATAAGTTTACCCTTTTTAACAGCTGACCATGGCAGTGATAATATCTATGAACTACTAAGAAAGACCAGAGGCAATAGAAAGTATACTAGAAAGAGACTGGAGAAGATTTGTCCTAGTTAGGATTTTTAAACTAAATACTAGTTAACATTTTTAAACAGACTAATAGAAAATAAAAGACACTTTTAACTAAGACTTTGTTTAATCTACAGCTGTTGCACTGAAGAGTTACTTGTCTGTAGTGATCATTGCATAGTTGAATTCCATACTTTTGCAGGAATAATAACATTAAGAAAATTTCAAAGACCATGACAATATTTTTCTTTAAAAATCAGTTGAAATAACATTAAAGGAGCAGGTAAGAATGCTAAGAGTGTAAGTAGCATCCCTGTAAATTGGAGAAAACATATCTAAGGAGTTCCCAGAATATGCCTAACCCCCTCAAAAGTTACTACAATTAATCAGCGGAGTAAGGGGGATTATTAGAAATAAAAAGGTGACCTTTAAAAAGTGGAAATCATGCCTGAACAAGGAAAACAGAGAGGAATATAATTTCTCACGAGTTAAATGTTAAACTATAATAACACAAACTAAAATAGTTCGAGGAGTGACTCACAGATGACATGAAAACTAATAACAAAAGTTTTTCCAAATGCAACAGGAGCTGGAAGTCTGCCTGCAAATAGTGGGTTCAGCAAATAACTGAGGAGTGAATGGAGCGATTGAGGTCAGTAAGACCACTGTACAGCAGATAGCAGAAGGCACTGGCTGCATAGCAAATAACAAATCTTCCAAGGTTTGAGTTTAAGGAATAGCCTCTTATTGAACTGTTAACAGAACAGCTTTTAAAACAGATCAAGGAAATGAACAAAAACTAATCACCAGGATAAATTATATTCACTTGAATGTTTTAAATTACTCTAGCATGTAAGCTTTGGGTTCAGCCAGTCTTGATCCCAGAAAAGGTAAATAATGTGACACCAATCTTAAAAATTGTTCAGCAGGGATTACAAAAGCCATACAGACTACTCAAGTCTGGCTTTTGACCCAGGCAAAACTAAGAGAAAATTGCAACAGATTTAGTGGCAGTATACATAAAAACGATATACTGTGGATGTGTTAACACAGCCTTTGCAAATTAAAGGCATGCACCACAAACCCTGGATTTCTTCAAAGGAATGAATAATTATCTAGAGAAGCGTGTGACACTTAATATACTGTACTTGAGGTTTTGAATGGATTTTGAAAAGGTCTTGCCAATGTATGAAGAAAAGGATAACTATAATTAGCCAATTTTCACAATAGAAAATGTTCATGCTGCTTATAGTGATCCCCTGGGGGAATGTCACACCTTATAGATCTTCTGGGGTAGGGGCAGCTGTGTTCATCAAAAGTCCTACCTGGAAAAAGATTTAATAGTGAGGGGAGGGAGCTTGTTAATGCCAAAAAATTGCTATGACTGTGATGACTAAAGCTTTTTGGTTCTTTGCAGAAGGGTCTTGACAGCCTGTGCAGTACAGTAGCAGACGAAAGTCAGTGTTGAAAAAAATAAATAATACAGGGGAAAATAATCTTGACCATTTACGCCTCCAAGTAGTTATGTTTACTATAGTTTCTGTATTCAGGCAAATGATTAATCAGCCATTGTTGATGATTTTCCAGAAATATCAGAAGTCCAGAATATCTGGAAATATTGGAAGTCCTGTAAATGACAGAAATTTTTGGAGTTATTTGAAATAACTGCTAACAAAATAAACAGTTTATGCACTGAAGTTTGTACAGGAGAGGCACAGAGATGTTGGTCTTCCTGTAGTGCTCCTGCATCTTGGCTGCTGCCAGCAGGGCTGCTTACGCAGTTTCAAAAAGGTGTATTAGAAGTAGAAAAGACAAAGAAAACATAGAAAAGAGCAGTATGAGTAGCAAGAGATGTGAAATGTCTCTTTTTTTGTTTTGTTTTTTTCTTTTTGTTTTTTGTTTTTTTTTTTTTTTTTTTGTTTGTTTGTTTTGTTTTTTTTTAGTGGAGAAGTCTAAATGAAGTAGTGCTCCTCAGGCTTGAAAACTGAAGAAGAATGTGACAGAGGCTCAAAATCATAATTAATATGAAAGAGGTGAATGGGAACTGATTATTTCCTCATCCTTGTAATACAAGAACTAGGGGTTCTAAAGAAACTGAAAGGATAGTAGCATAGAATAAAAGGAGTACTTTTTCATTATTATATTGTGGAAGTGATGACGGATACTGGAAATGGCAAAATTAAATAAACTTAAGATAGGTTCAGCCAAAATGCTGTAGGATTCATTCATCAGAAGCTACTAAACACAATGGCCTGTGTGGGCTTGGAGGTTGCCTCAAGTTCTTAAATTGCTGATGTCCTGCACTAGAAGACTGTGACCGTTCTCTTCATGGCCTGCACTGTGTGTCTGTTAAATATCTGCTTTTGGACAGTGTTGCAGTTAAACTGCTCAGCTATATAAAGTTTGGTTTTACCTTCACCACCATTTTTATATCCCTTTTCTACTAAGGTTGAAACTGCTTAACTCTACGCTGTTTCCTGCTTTGTGCCATCTCCCAGCTGTCTTTGAAATATTCCTTTTCCTTTCTCTATGTTTGTGTGAGCTTTTGACCCAACTGCAAGTACTCAGCTTTTCCTGCTTGATCTTGAGTTTTCTGCATCCTGAGCCTACGGATCCCTTTCCATATGTGATTATCAGCATTGTGTGTTTTCTTTTTTAAAATCACTAAATTTCAGCCAGATTCACAAAATCAGATGATTTATAAGCCCTGACTTTACAATGCATATAAACACAGGACTAACTTTAAGCATATGCTTAAGTTCTGTGGATCTCAACCACATGTTTAAGTGCTTTGCCAGATAGAAATAGAAGTATGACTTAACAGTAGGCCTGACTTTCCATTGTGCTATTTTAGTTTTATGCTGATTTAACTCCTGCTAACTCAGCCAGGATACAGAACTTGGTTTGGAGATGACAGCTTTGGTCCGAAAACAAGTAATTCCAAACCCTAGAGCTGGAAGCAATTCTCCAGAACTTAAGATTCATAAGAAAGGGTGTTATAGCAAACTTTTAGGCTGCTTCTTCTGGATTCCTGGTGTAAGTTTGAGTTTCATGTTGGAATTGCACAACACCCAGATACAAGTGGGTGTCTGGCCATGTTGACTTTGTTAAAAGCATCCAGATGTGGATGGTTTTGGCTATGGAAACTTCCGTGCTTTAAGTGTGCTAGCCCAGTTTTCTTAGGAGAATATTTGGACTCTTCCTCTGCTGAGATTTTTTTTTTTCTTCTATTTCAGTATCATTTGAAATATTTAGACATGTAGTGGTTTGCCTATAGTAAAATCTGTAGATCTGCCCCTTGAAAGCAGGCCATTTCACCTGGATATCCTGAAAGTATAAAAGATATTAGGAGAGAGAAAGAAAAAGTACTGCCCCTGATTTGAAAATCAGGGAACCTCAAAAGTGTTTGAGAGAGGAAGAATAGCAGAATATTGTAAACATTACTCTGAAAAGATGAGCTGCTACACCCCAGGTTTGATAGCAGTCCAAAGGCATGTAAATGAGGCAGGAGACTGGATTCTTTTATTTTTAATGTTCAATGTTTAACTCGTAGAATCCCAACCTGATTTTGCTTGTACAGTTCACACAGAACTATACTGTCTCCTTTGGAAAGGAGACTTCAAGCAGGCTTGTCATAGAATAATCTAGATTTGTACTGACTGTTTTCAGCTGCCCATGACTGTTTTCAGCTGCCCTAGAATATGGAAGGCTGCTAACTTGAAATGTTTGAGAACTGTTAGCTTTGAGTCAACTTATTGGACATATTTCTTTATTCTAATTGGTTATTCAGTAGCGGAAAGGAAAAGGAACAAGAAATCTCTTGAATCATTTGCAGGAAGGATTGGTCTTGCTCCATTGATACCCTTTGTCTAAAAGATGTCCTCTAAAAGATTTTCACCAAACACTAGGCAAAGGATTGCAGTGGAAGTTTCAGCATGCTCTGATGGGTAAGGAAAATGATGAATCAGGACAGCAGGTGGAAACCAATAGATACCTAAAAATGATGGTCCTGTCTTGAATCTGAGCTGCTGAACTGCCTCATGTGTAAAATTTCTTGGGTTTGTGACAAAGACCAACTGAGACAGCTTCCTTGTGAACCTTGCAGTCATGTGGCTGATCAAAAGTTTTATCAGAAAAGAGAAGAATAGGCAGGGAATACCGAGTAATGTTCAAAATCCTAGGCAAATGGCTGGGGTTTTCTAAATTTTTTTTGTTCTCTAGTGGAACCTGCAAAGGTCACTGATGCTTAACTCTTGTGTATTCCTCTAAAGTAAAAATGGTACATGATGTTATAGAAAACTTAAAGGAATTTCTATATCTTTGAGTTGCATCCATGGTTTACCCACTCATATTTGTACTGAAGTCTTTCAGGACTGGTAAGATGGGTTTCCTTTTTGGGCTGGGAAAATGAAAACTAATGCCAAATTGTGTAGGCAGCTCTGGACTGATGTGAGTGAAGCATCAAAACTCATCAATATCTGCAGATATTTTCTTGACAGTGGTAGAAAAAGACATTGCTAAAGCCCCAGGGTGCTTGTATAAACATTTTTGCCAACCTGCATGGGAAGATAGATAGATCCCAGGGCACATGAACAGCTGCCTGCATGCAGTTATGTGGAAAATTTTTCTTTCCATTCTGACACAGGAATGCTGAAATAGCATATTTCACCATGATAGTAAAGCCAGTCTAGATTTGAAATGGGTGTCTGGTATCTTCTGCAAATAAGATTGCAGCAAATGGTTTTATTGCTCCCCAGCCCCAATCAGAAATAAGAATTCTTCTTAAAATACTGAGGGAAACATTATGAAAAAGCAGTGCCAACTTTAGCTGTCAAAGTGAAATAGGTGGAGAGACATAATGACTAAAAGCAAAAGCAGGAGACTTGCCTTTAATGGGTACGTTGCCTAGGTATACCACAGAAACTTCAGAAATATAGGCTGGTCTCACACAAATATGTCATGTGTCACACAGGCATGTGCACTGTGTCTGAATATACAAGAGACACGGCCTAGGTCAAAGAAGCAAAGTAATTTTGTTCACTGGGACCCCAAGTTGGGGTTTAGGAGCATGGGGCTCCATTCCTCATTTTATTACAAAGTTCTGTGTCCTTCAGCTGATTCTGCCAGTTTATGTGCAGGTACATACGCATAATACTATAGGCTAAAATATTTGTGCATCTGAAAATATACAGGGAGGTGTGTTCTTGCACTCTTGCAGAGAAACAGTGAAAGGATTCCTGAATTCAGTTATGCCACTGCTCTGGTTTTGGGACTGGGATATCAGCTGTAGAAAAGTGCTGTCTTGGAAACAGCAAACAAACAGTGGGTTCTCCGCTCCAGATGCTGACTGCAGCACACCTCCAAGTCCTGGTGCAAGGAAGTGTTTTCAAGTGAGTAGTTGCATTTCCCAGAGCATTTATTTACATGCATATGCACATACACTCTCTGGGTTTTTACCAGAGAATGTGTAAGCATAAAAAGCAAATTCTTTTTAGGTTCAAAACTTCGGTATGTCCACATATGTTTTGCTGTGTAACTAACTGGGAGTGTTAGGGGTGGACAGATAATAGCTTCTTTCACAGTCTTGTTGTCCAGCTTCAATTTACTGTTCCTTTTCCTTTGTGCTGAATTACTCATTAATGCCAATATACCCTCTGTTTCCATCCTAAATGTAAATTGACTTGCCACAACATGCTACTCTCTAGAAATTACAAAGCTTCAGAAGATTATTTGTTGCTGGTGCTGATAGCATCTGTTTATTCTAATGCACCAGCCAATTGGGCTGTGCTTGCCTGCAGATGAGTAGAAAATGACCTTCAGTAAAATAGCAGACTTGACAGTTCTGAAAGAGCATGTCCCTCAGCAGCTACCTGCTGTTCATCTGAAGTCCAGGTTATCAGGGAAGCAGCAGTCAAACCAGTGCAGAGTGAGTCTGCCATCAGTGAGGCAGAAAGTGACCTACAACATTTTAGAAAGTAAGAAAAGATGAGAATGCTTACAGCAGAATTGTGGCCTGGAAAAAGTGTGCACCAGGCCTTTCCAGGATACTTGGATTCCTTGCTTGAATGAGCATGAAAAGTGCCTCTGCTACTTTTCCCACAAATGTAGAACTAGAAATTCTGGTGCCCCACAGAAAGTCTGATTAGGGCATTGTCACTTGGAAAACTGGATAAATAAAGAAAATAATTGAGTTTAAACTGAATAATCTCTTGAAGTTCTATTGGTTGACTGGTTTTGATAGAATTGCAATAGCGGCACAAAAAGAGCCTTCTTTGTATCTTGTGAATAAACAAAGGATGAATGTTTTCTCTGGATAATGGAATAATTTTCACTTCATTGGAACTTGGGAGTATGTTAACAATCAGATTCTAAAGTTACATAAGCAAATCACTGGGTTTTTCTAACTCCTAATTCTAGAGTTACAAAGCTGAGGAGCAACCTAGGTCTTTTATTTTGATATCTCATAAGCCCTACAACCCTGAGGAAGTTGTAGAGACAAAAGAAATCTGATTTTAGATCAATATTTTAAATAGATTGCTATAATTATTAATAATTAACATTAATATTAATTAAATCAAGGAATTTCAATGATAATCATGGAATGAATGACATACTAAAGCAATGTAACACAGGAACAGGCATCTACCACTGATTTTTGGAAAATAACTTTGGTCAACCTCAGTTGGATTAAAAAAAAATGATACCTGGTTGATTATTATATTAATGTTGATATAAGAACTTCTTATAGGCCTTTAACTTGCTCCCATATATATTCATTCATAGACTTCAATGGCACAGTATAAAATAGGAAATGGTACATGGATTACAACTGCTTCAGTTGTAGATCTTAAAGTGGTATTTGTAAGTAGGTTTGAAGTGTAAGTGTGTAATATAGTTGAGTTTCTAGAGTTTAGTGGTGTGGTAGTGACTGTGACTGGAAGGAGAGGTTAACTCCATACTGCTGATATTAGCAGATGACAGAAAGGCTGGTTTAGTATAGTTTGGATCCCCTGATAAAATGGAAATAGCAAATAATTTTTCTTTTTAGAATGCTACAGGTAAAGAAAATTAAAACTCTGAGATTTATGTACCAGATGGAATAAACTGTGTTGAGAAACAGGAATCTGGGAAAGGATTGAGGGTTTGAATGGATAATTGGCTGAATGTCACTTCTTACTCCAGTGCTGTGGCCAAAGGGTCTAAAACAGTCCTTGGATCCTTTCTAACGCCTACTTGATATTCCCTGCTTATATACCCAGGGATCACTTTACTGCTGTGTTTGGCACTGGTGTAACTGCTTTGGGAACACTCCATCCAGCTGTGGTACCCACAATTAAAGAAGGATGTTGAAAAACTGTACATCTTTCAGAGAAGAGCCGCAAGAATGACTGAAGGATTGGAATACATGCCTTACAGTGGAGCCCACCTCCTTAGCTTACCAAATAGCAAGTCAAGGAAAGCTAAAATCTGGTTCAAGTGTACTATATAAGGAAGAGAAATTCAGAAACTGAAGCTCCTTTGGGCAATAGTGTAGTAGGAACTGGTAGTCAGAAGATGGATGGGTTCATACCATGTATAAGTCTTCAACTTTTAACAGTGGAAACCATTCTTGGAGTAGAAGTCAAGACTGTGATTTATTCTGCCATTGGCAGAATAGATTGGATGCTTTTTTCTACCAGTTGCACTCTGGTTCATGCCATATATTCCTTCAGAGCAGCCTTACTGCTGCCATACTTTCAAAAGTCATACCTAGATGACCATGACTGTCCTCTCTGGCTTTGTTAATTTATAGATCAGAGTTCTCACTTCAAATTGTTCATGATCTAGATACAAAAAATCCTTCAGATACAAATTCTGCTGTCTGATCTGGATCCTAAACTCCATTTTCCAGCTTCATTGTAGGATTAGATAGTAAAAGCAGGAATTTGTGGAAGTACTTGTGTGTGAGATTTTGTTTGATCATATGAACAGCTTAGGGACTAGATACTAATTTTAAAACCATTTCTTCCTGTGTTCAATTCCCATATCAGCACACACCCTTTGGTAGGAGGCAAGGCAGGAGTTTTTGAATTAATACTTAGCATCAGGCTCCTTTTCTCAAAGGCTTAAAGTCACAAGGATCCACCAACATTTGTGAAATGCACCAAGGAGAGCAAGGAAGAGAACTACCATGTGTCTGGTGCCAGGTCCTACCCCTGATGTTCCCTTTAACGAAGCCTGAACTTGCAGTTTCAACTGTCTGGCAGACTGTGCAGTGACCTATAGCCTCATCCATTATTCTGCCTTCCTTTCTAAGGAAATATTTTCTACTAGGCAGAAATGGCATTGGCAATGGCACAGCAAGAAAGTCTGCCTTTCTGCTGCCTATCATGTGCATGCCCCACAAGAAAGAAGTCTGACTGAAATCTTCCCCAGCCTTTAAAGACAAAATGGACATGGCACATTTCAGTGTTCACTGAATTGGGATTGAATACAAATAATTTTTTGAATGTGATCAAACCTCTGAGCCTTGGGTCTGGGTTCTTTCTATTTTAGAAGCACTGATCTGCTTCTCTAGGACCACTTAAAAGTCTTCAAATCAAACCAGAACTGTGGATTTCACCACTTCCCTGCTGGGCTGCTTTGATTTCTGAGGCTTGAGTTTACCAAAAAGAGGCCACTTTGCTTCCTTCTACAGAAAGATATTGTCACCAGGGTGATATGAAGCAAGGAAATTTTGTTGAAGCTTTGTTCTGAAATATTTTATTTCAAGCTGGTTTTCTCTTACTTTCATGTCAATATGTTT
>JAOEHX010029327.1:9139-20339 GCA_025448015.1 Bolborhynchus lineola | reverse complement strand
CTTATATCCAATCTAAACTTCCCCTGTTTAAGTTTGAACCCGTTACCCCTTGTCCTATCACTGCAGTCCCTAATGAACAGTCCCTCTCTGGCATCCTTGTAGTCCCCTTCAAATACTAAAAGGCTCAAATAAAGATAAAGCAAGTGAAAATGGAACTTCATGTGGGTCAAGATAAGTTCAGATGAAGCAAGTCCTGAGGCTTTGTAAATTCAGTGAAAGCCTGTGTCCTGTTCCTGGAGTAGTGATATTGTATGTAGAAGGCTGTAGAGCCACACTAAAACAGGGGTCTGTGTAACAGAGACAGCCCAAAAGTATTTCCTCATGCAATCATGAATGTCCAGAGAGCCTTTTTGATGTTGTACCAGGGCCTGAGAGGATGTGATTCTCACACACCTCACATATCCACTCAAAGGGCCCACTAACGTCAGCAGGGAAAATAGCCATTAATTGCAGCTGACTTTGTATAGGTTTTGATTCTTGGTGCAATATAATGCCATCAGAGTCAGAAGCGAATCTTTGGTGAATGAATGTGCATCCTGAACATGAGATGCTTCCCTGTGGCTACAGATGAAAGGTTATACAAGAGGTTAGAAAGCTGTGCTGTCCACAAGGCACATCCTGCCCCTGTTAAAAGCAAAGCAGAAGAATTCAGGTACAGTCATCTAAAAATAAAACCAGTAACTACCAGTGTATTTTAATTTTGCTGTAAACTAATGTCTTTCTGCAAAGAGGAGTTCTGCAGCTGCTAACCTGTGGGTAGCTTTAGTTCAAAGCCTTTGAATTTATGGTGAGTAATTTTATTATGATGATGAGGCAGGAACTCGTTTTCAGTGAAACAGATGATGAGTAAGCTGAAACAAAGCAGTTTTCAAGGAAACACCCCAGTCATACATGACCTGGTGCAGCCACAGAGGTATAAATTACTTTGCTGAGCTTCTCAACAAAGACAAATGTGTAACCACAGGAAACAAGCACCTCATTTCACATTAAAAGTTTTTAAATTCTGCTCCTGAACAGTTCTACAAAGAAGGAACCCAGGTAAAACCGGAGGGTACCCCTTTCATAGTGGGCTTTATTTTGCAGTAAAGAAGAAATAAGAAGTCCTGACAAGGCAGAACTGCTACGGAAAGCAAAGTCCCTGCCTTAGTGTCGTCAGTTGCAATATTTGTTTACTCCTTTGCTGTTAAACACAGAAGTTAAAGCATTTTGCTGTTAAAACAGAAGTTAAAGCATTTGACAATACACAAAGTAGCAACATGGGGCAGTTGCAGAAGAAAATTATTTCTAACCCCCAGACTTTAGCACAAATGCTGGGGTTTTTTAAGGAAAATAAGGATGCTGTCCATTTGAAGCCTGCAGCGCTGATTTCTGGTTGCACACAGCATGGAGAGCTTCCAAAAATAATTTCCTCAGATTAAGACCTCACAATCACCATATTAAATCCTCAGATCCTTTCCCTAACATCAGGGAAACAAAACTTACCAACAGCTGCTATTTCAGAGGGGATACTGTGTAGACTTCTTCAACAGTCCTTGCTACCTCCCTGTCCCTGCCTGTCATCCATCCTTGGCAGACACCTTCCCTTGCACTCACATAACTGCAGCACCAGGCTGTAATCCTGGCCCAAGACTGCTCAGCCGCCTCTCTTCTTTCACTTTTTGCCCACTGCTCAGCTTTCTATCCTCCCTAAGTGGGTTTCACTGACATTTCATAGCTTTTTGAGGTAGAGATTTATTAGTTGCTTTCTGTCATTCAGATGTTTGCTGTACGGCTGTATCTTTCTGGAAGCAAAAAAGGAACATCTTTAATAAAGTAATGAGAGTCTCCTCCCGTGACCTAGCTGTCACACTGGCAAAGATGTCTTTTTCCACCAGGGAAATACTTGCTGAGAAAGTCTGCTATTGGTGTTCATGAACAGGCTTGCCTGCTGGCCAGCCAAGCCTTTCAAAGTAGTCGAGTGCACCTATTCGTGCTCCTGAGACCTCTTGTTTGCAATCTTACTATCTCCTGGAGAAAACACTCCAGATAGGAATGGCAGAGGAAGTCTTTTTGATTAATTCCTGGATGTGGGAGATACTAGGGTGCTCTACCCTAGTTTTGTGTCCCAGGCTTTTTGGAGGGTGTCCAGGCTGGGTGGTGTGCTTGGCCCTCTCTGCACACCTAAGCTCCACATCAATCGATGGCTTTGAAGCTTTTTCATGCGTTTCTAGATTAATTTGGTGTATATTTTTCTTAAGCAGTTTAGCTTAATCACAACTTTTAATCTGTGTTATCCTTTCTTAAAATATCCTCTACAAAATCATATGAGAAAGATCTCCCTCAAAGCTTCACAGAATTTTGTAGAAGCAAATAAATTACACCTGGAGCAGGAAGACATCTCTTCAACTTGTTTTCATTCAGGGAAGCCAGAGAACTTAAAATGAAAGTAGATGCAGCAGGTGGGGTAGACTTCCAGTTTTCTCTTTCTCTCTCTCTCCTAGAGAGGGAGCTATAAAGCTGGGTGAGGGTTTTTTGTTGTTTAGTTTTTAGTTTTTTATTCAACTAACTTCATAAGTGCTGCATCAATTATATTTTCATTACTTTTTTGAAATAATGATGGTTGAAATAATACTACTTTCATTCAGTGATTCCTTCAATCAAGTTTTAGGCTGTCAGAAAAAGAACTGAGTGGCAAAGTGCTAATAGAAAAAGATCTAATGAATAGATGATTAGTTCATCTCCAGGCTTAGCTTAAATGTGGCATATGTGGCTTATTATAGCTACTTTTTTTGTGGACTTTACATCTTAAAGATAATAAGTATAAACAAGGGAAATTTTCCTAAGTGCCATGCCAATATTCCCACACTGACATTAAAGGTCAGGTCGTAGAACCATAGAATAGTTAGGGTTGGAAAGGACCTTAAGATCGTCTAGTTCCAATCCCCTTGCCAAGGGCAGGAACACCTCCCACTAACCATGCCACCCAAGGCTCTGTCCGACCTGGCCATTAACACTGCCAAGGATGGAGCATTCACAACTTCCCTGGGCAACCCATTCCAGTGCCTCACCACCCTTACAGTAAAGAATTTCTTCCTCATATCCAATCTAAACTTCCCCTGTTTAAATTTGAACTCATTACCCCTTGTCCTATCACTACAGTCCCTAATGAAGAGTCCCTCCCCGGCATCGTTATAGGCCCCCTTCAGATATTGGAAGGCTGCTCTGAGGTCTCCACGCAGCCTTCTCTTCTCCAGGCTGAACAGCCCTAGCTTTCTCAGCCTGTCTTCATACAGGAGGTGCTCCAGTCCCCTGGTCATCCTTGTGGCCCTCCTCTGGATTTGTTCCAACAGTTCCATGTCCTTTTTATGTTGAGGACATCAGAACTGTATGCAATATTCCAAGTGGGGTCTCAAAATGTTGTATTTCTGCAGTAACATGCCTGCTCCCACACACTTCAGTAACTCCCAGTCTTCGAGGTGTCAATTTATTGCCAGAAAAATGAAAATAACAGTGTCCTCTTGTCTCGAACACTATACACAGTTCAGATCATGCAGTTCTGAGAAACACTTGTTGAAATTGGAATGTGCTCAGAGAATAGCTATCTATGTACGTTGATCATTGCATGTGAGCGCCAGGGAGGGAAAAGTATTAAAGGTAAAGAAAGTCCTGGCTGAAGAGCAAATGAATAGGAATTCTCTTTAAATTTAGTTATATTAAAAGATGACTCCTAAAAATTAGAGCAGCTGGCAGCTAAACAGAAGAGACAAGAACATCATTACTTCCGAAATCAAATATCACCATGTACAAGCATTTATGAAGAAGATAGGTATGGTTTCCACCAAAACAAGCTCTGGTAGCACTACATCAGAAATCCCTTCTAAACCCTATGTCTCAAAAGAGAGATTTTTAAAAAATATATTAGTTTCTTCAGAAAAAATGAAAGTCATTCCCAAAAGATTTGACTACTGATCTGTACAGATGTCTTTTAACCCTTTATGCAAAAGTTTGATGATAGTGGTGCATGCCAGAGGTGAACCTACCTAGGTTTTCTAGGATGGGCTATTATTTCTGCATGGAAGTTTCTTCCCTGAGTTTGAAATTGAGCTTATTAAAAAAAGAATATGAAGCCACTTTATATTTTAGTCTTACACATCTGTATCCTGGGGAATTAACTAAATCTTCTTTTGCTAATCTTGTGGAGATCCTGTTTCTCATTAATATAGATGCATAACTGAGAGAGGAAGGTGAAGAAGGCTAATAAAATTGTTATTAATATTTGTGTTAATGGTGGTACCATCAGCAAGCCTGAAGCCATGTTCCATGTTTTCTTTTTATGCATTTTGTCAACTATTTTACACTTTCATATCTCCGTCTCTCTTTCTAAAGGTGGAAGTAATAGTCCCTGTGACCTCCTGTAAAATGCTGCGAAACCTGGCAAAGCAAACTGCTGGGTCTGAATGAGGTTACTATTTTCTAGAGAACATCTGTTTAAGGAAAATCGCACCTGTAAGGTGCTGTAGATTTAGTGCCTGATAAAGAATGGTCAAAAGTCTCTGGAATTTTGCTGTGGTTCACCTTGAAAGAAATGAAGTGGCTGTAAAATCAACCACACTTTCAGGTTTCTTGAATAAGATAGTCAAATACTTCCTCTTTCAGGGATAACTATGAACCTATTCTACTTTCTATGAGAATTTTCACACCTTCCCCAAAAGAAAGATATAGTTCAAATTCTTACCTTTCCTTTTGAAATTGCCTGACTTGTGCAAGTGTAGAGACAGCCCATAATCATCCATGATCACTTTTCGACAATTTCCTATTGGCCTGTTGTGGTTCTGCATGCTGCAAAGTCAGCTAGGGAGTCTTAGAATGAGTTTGAAAGTAGCCTAAGGGAGTTGAATAGCATTATGAAAGCAGAATTTGGATATTTTATATGTTCCTCTGAATTAAGGTGTTAGAGAGAATTATTGAAAAATGAATACAAAACACTGGGAATAACGTGAGAAATACACTTGAAGTCTCCCCACAACTCTGCTAGCTTCTATAATGATTTTTCTGCCAGGCTTTGTTCTCTATAGCTCTATGGTTTTGCCATTAGATTTTATTTACGTTTGATTCACTACAGAGGGTATTTCTTTTGGAAAAATCATAATATAAAAATAAAAGACCTTGCCAAAAAAGGTGTTGCATTACATGACTGGAGAGAAGTCTAAACATGGAGTTTATAAATCCCTGTAACTGTGACACAAATAATAACTTTCAAATTTAAAACATAAAGTCAATTTCTTTTCCATTTCACATTTTCACAATGTGCCTGTCGCATCTTCATTCTGGGCCTGATTCAAAGTTTACAGAAGTTAAAGGGATTTTTTCCACTGAATTCCAGAGATACTGGATCTGTCCCTAGTAGGTTCAACAGAGAGACAGTACTCTTTAATAATGTTCAGTAATCATAAGTAGTTTCCATATATGCCTTTTTGTGGTTAATTAGTACACACTCTTTATACCAAAAAGGTTGCTTGAGACAAAGTCTTTGCTTTTTCTTTGTGACAAGCAAGTCCCTGTATTGTAATTGAAACTCTACTTGAAGATACAGGATGAAATTTTCCTCCTGCAGCTAACTTGTCCATCTAAAGCAGTCGACGAACCCAGAAAGTTTCCTTCTCTTGTTGAGAAATTATCCCTCATTTGCAACTGAGTTGCTTTTCTCCAATGAAGCGTAAATATGATTTGTAAAGTGCAACACACTACATCACACTAGTAAACAACCAAACTCAGGATCAGGCCTTCAAAGACCCTGTACTGTTTGTGAGATTTGAGAAACTGTGTGTACATGTCTGCTCTGCCTCCCCCTCTTTCCCTGCTCTGTTTACATCAGCAATTTTTGTTGTTCAAATAGCCAAAGCCATCATGCTTAAACAGTAAGAGAAGCTTTTGGCCTCAAAGGCTTTCCCTTAATATAATATTGGGAAAAACATGCATGTAGACACTACTAGATAGGAAAGTAGGCATGTAAGGACAACATGACCTAGAACATTGAGAACTGCACAGGAATTATCTTTGCATGCATACATGCAAGTGGGATGTTACAGTGTTTGTGTGTCACAAAGGGGAAAGAGGCAGCACAAAAAACCCCAGTGATTAAGGCTGAAAGAAGGGATCTGTGAAAGAGGAGAGTCATGATGCCCTGGCTGGGCTGCTTGTGCTCACTAATGGTGAGAAGGAGAGCACCACAGCCATGGCACTGGTTTTTCACAGCTGAGCAACAAACTCCAGCTTCAGTGACCACCTGGGATACTTATGCTTTTCCCATTTTTGACGTCTGAGCCAGAGGTTAGAAAACACATTTTGGTTAAGCTCTGCTTGCTGCTTTTGGAGGAGGCTCATGGGGAGGATCAATTCTTCACCCTGCTGGCGGGGACAGACTACCCCTAGCTCGGCTTTTTGCTTTGTCTGCCAGTAATATGTCCCACAGGCACTCAGAGCAGTACGCTATAAGGGGACAAAATGAAAATGTCATTTTCCCCCCCCATTTAACTTTTCCTTCTATACTTCCTTTTCCTTGAGGGAATTTCATTTCAGTGCATGGTATTCTTTGGAGGTCTACTATACTTTTTTTCTGAGAGTCACAGGCATAAGAAACCTGTGGTAGCATCAGACAGGTTTGTTTCCTGTCATTTATTGCCCTACTGGTATAAATACTTCTTTTTTCTTTTTTCTGAAGCATGTATCTTGTGGTCAGCTGCATCTGGTGCTACTACACAATTACTGTAAATTTACATTTAACCAGCTGAAATTTCCTGTAAGCCTTCCGTGGGCTAGCAATGCAAAATGAAACCAAGCAAGCCCATTCTAACAGATGAGAAATATTATTTGATTTGATTTATTTATGGTTGGTTGGTTTTCGTAACAGTAGCTGGTGTCCTAACACAGCTTGTGCCAAGCGTGAAAAAAAGTGTATGGCAAATAATAATTTTTAAGATATTTACAGACTTTTTCTTCTGTCACAAGAAACTTTGATACCCTGTGGGGCTTTATGGGTAAAAATGTTTCTAGTGATCAGTCAGCTCTGAAAGAGCTTGCAGAAGTTGCATTTTGCTCTGTGTATCAAAGCTGTGCACAAGAATGAGAACATCATGCTTTTCTATGTCTTATCGTACATTTATGGGTGCAGCAACTAAAGGCACAGTCCCCAAAGCCAAAAGAGCTTTACATGACTTAAACAGAAGTGGCTGGTGCCATTAAGTATAGGCAGTACAATGTAAGAATAAGTATTAGTATATGTAGCTGAAACTTCAGTCTGTAAGGCTTCAATTGTGACTGGAGATTCCCTAATGTGATGCATGTAACAGATAATGGTGGTAATGAAAATTATATTTTTCTCCTTTCCAAGGGAAAAAGGAAAGTGATTAGAAATAGTAACATCCATATTAGTTTGTTCTTCCTACATAGAATGCTTACTTATGTCCCCATGTTCACCATCCAGAAGACTGGAGGTGTCAGTTTGTCCAACCCTTTGCTCTCCATTAACAAGAGAAGCCAGGAAACATGTTTTTCTCAGCTGTCAATCTTTCCTCAAGATGATCTTTCATTATTAGGCAGAAGAAGATAAGCAGTCACTGCTGATTAGAGATGGAGGCAGAGACTACAGACCCCTGCAGCCATGGGGTTTGGCTGAGCACATCACCTGCCTCAAGGACTGAATCCAAGCAGCACTGCATAAATTCAGTTTGTGCCCACGTTGGCTGATATAAAAGGATTCGAGGACCCCCCCATTCGATCTTGTGTAGTGCTTTGTGCCGTGTTTGGCCAAAGTGTGTGGTATGTGCTGATTCGACAATCACATTTATGAGCTGTGCCTCAGCATTGCATAGCTGGGTGAAGAAAGCAACTGTGCAGTGCCTTACAGCACATCTCTGCTGAGCAGTTTGCTTTTGCTTGGAGGAAATAGTTTCTGCAGTGCAAAGGTACCTGGTAACACTGCACATTTGCTTTAAATGGCTGCACTTTGTGGCCTAGAATAGCAGAAAGTCATGTGGCAAAGGCACTGGTGAACTTTTGAATAGGCTGACAGAAAGTGGGCAGCAAGAAAACATTCAAAGCTCCCTTTTCTTGGGTGTATTTGTGTTTTAGATATCTTTCCAACCTGACCTTTTGAAAACCATTTGTTTACACATCCCACACACAGCTAGAGCAGCAGTGTGAGGCAGTAAGGGATGGGACTAGAAATGTAGAGCAGAATGAGATATAATCACTCTACTGGCAACATGCCAGCCATGCACACCCTCTGACTGGCCTTACCAACTGGGTACCAGGAGCCAAACAAGTCCTGGGAGCTGGTGGGGCTCCTATACCCTCTTTGGGGCTAGTGTGGCCACATAGGACTATACTCCAACCTTGGACATCTTCCAGAAGTTTCCAGCTGCTGTGAATGTCTCAGTGTTCCATGGCCTGCATTAGATCAGTCATCAAAGGGCTCTTGAGCCATCAAGGGCAGTGTAGGATGTGCAGCTGTGCCAGGATGAGGGGACTGCAGAAGATCTCAGCAGCTTTCCTCCCAGCACATGGCACTGTGAACCTTTCTGCCCCAGGTGGCCTGGAAGGTACACATTTTCATGACCGTTTTCTGCATCCTGGCTGTAGTGGAAACCACAGGAGAAAGAGCATCACTAGCTTCATCCTTAATAAGAATTTACGTCTGCATGTTACTATAGCTGTGTGTTACAGAAAACAGATTCATAAAGGGATGTACCCAAAAGCATGGAGCTAATTAGTGCCATGGTACTTTCAATTTGGGCACCCAGATCTGGCAGTGCAGTTCTCACAGTATTTGCCTCCCTCATGCAGAGGGTGCAAGCTTCCTGAGAAAGTGGATTACTTCCTTGCAGTGTCATAGAAGCCATATACATCAAAGAGGTGCATAGGAGGAAGGAACCTTCAATACCTTAGGGGTATGACTAAAATCCCAAAGTCATCATGTGCATATGCATACACATATGGGCATGTGTGAGTAGCCCAGATTCATCCCAGACTCTGCAAGTGAGAGATTTTTGAATGCACTTTCAAAATTCCTGACTGTGCTTTATTCCAGAAGTAGTAAAGGACTATAGCCATTTAAAGCTCTAATCTGCCCTGGATGAGGATATAGCTGCCTCCAAGGTCTACCTGAGCTGCAGACTCCTTGCTTTCCTCGTCACAAGGTGAACTCCTCAGTTTATAATTAACTTGAAGAGCAGACTTATATTTTGATTTGGAAGGAAGGAGGAGGCATCTTTGATGAACTTGCTGGGGAAGATGAACTAGGTGGAAGTACTTCAGGAGGTCATACAACACAGCAGGGGATGTGGCCTCAGCAGACAAAGCAGAAGCAGAGGTGCAAGCTGATAGCCATCCATTGGCCTCCAAAGTTGGTAGAGATCATGAAACAGGGGGAGTTCAGTGATCCCTTTTCTAGCATTTTACACAAATGTAAAAAGAGACACTGGGAAGGCAGGCATAAAGGAGCAAATGAATGGTTTCATTCCACACCAACAACTCCCACTAAATGCAATTCAGTATTTGGCATTACACTGGAAAGCACACCTGTATAGAGCACATTAAACTACAATTTAGAAAAACTTGATCAAAGATCTAGCAGGATCCTTGTGCCAAATGCTAAATGTACGCTATCAGACTGACCCTTAAGTGGAATAAAAAAATATGAAATCTGATTTCACCTATTCTGAATCTCAACGGCTTTATCATTTCCCATTTAGCTTTCATTTTCACTTACCTCAGTTGATGCTTATCATTCATTCTTAGACTCTCTTTATCTGATATTTCTCTAGTCATACTTTTCATTCTCTTTCATGCCATATCTGTTAAATTCCTTTAGGGTTCATAAGCCTGGCTTCATATTTTCATGATCCTATCAAAATAAAGAGCTACTAGTTTGCTTTGAAAACGTCCACCTTTACAAAGGATAGTTGTATCTCTGCTCTCTGTACTCCACTGAAGTAACTGTTGCCAGTCTTTCCTGACCTCTCCCTGGCCAGACTCATTGTTAGTACCCAAAACTCATCCAACAGTTAACTGCCATTTTTTGCCTCAGTATCTTAGCTTTTGTGATACTTCCATTGCCATCCCCACTGCACCCCTCAACACAAATCCCTTTCTCCTTTGTGTCAAAATCAACCTGTATGCATTGGCATGACATTTTACCCTCCATCTCATTTTTTGCTCATTGTAGAGATGCCAAAGACTGTTTTTCTGCTGTTTTACACATTGAGCTATACCATGGTTATACCTAAGTTCTAGGAAAATATCTGTGTTGTTTTAGAACCTGATAGTGTCCAGTTTCCAGCAGTATGAGAAAGTGGGCTGGAGTTTCCTTACTCACCTATGTATCTGCTGGTTTGGTATAAGTTATCAGCAAATACTGGTTTTTCTTTGGGGATGAAAGTCTTATAGGACCATACATCTGTTTCAAACTGGTGTTGTAAACTCAGTGCTAGCATGTTTCAGTCAAAAGCTGCTGAGACAAACGTGTGTACACAAGCTGGTGAGACCTGTCAGAGTCCTACCAGACCTACCATTTTTCATGTTTTCCTAACGGTTGTTTTTTTTGCAACTCCCTCAATGACAAGTGCACTATTTGAGGCAATTGTGCTTGCAGTAAGAAGTCAGCACTGGCCTTTGGTTAAGTGCCTTTGACCCCACAGTCTACTATATGCTCAAGGCTCAGGAGCAGCCTGTGGTTTTACTATGTACTTTTTCTTACAGGAAAACCCCCCTCAGAACAGAAGCCTCTGCTACGGGGAAATTAGTTGGCCTCATATGACAAACCCTGATCATGTTTCCTAGCAGCATAAAGCTGAGGCAGAATACCTGTATCTAAAAGTGGAGGACATGCGGTCCTTTTGCCTTGGGAATTCAAAAAGTGCTCCAAGAGATAGGCATTTTCTAGCCAACAGAAATAACCAATTCAGTAAATCCATGGTATTTTCTACAACTCTTTCATTATTCAGGGAGTGGAGAACTGAAATGCAAACCTCTCGTGATTCCTGTTGCGCCCGTAAATTTCCCTTGTAAATAATCTCACTAACCTTGCTGCATTCATCTTGAGATATCTGTAATACACCGTGAGGGTGGTGAGGCACTGGAACAGGTTACCCAAAGAAGTGGTAAATGCTCCATCCCTGGCAGTGTTCAAGGCCAGGTTGGACAGAGCCTTGGGTGACATGGT
>JAOEHX010029326.1:0-11911 GCA_025448015.1 Bolborhynchus lineola | reverse complement strand
AGAAACCCATGTGAAGGTCTCATTGCCACTCAGCACATTGAGCTCAGAGCCAGAATACTTTTCCAGGGGAGAGTTCATCTCTTACAGTGTAGTTGCTAACAGAACCCTCACTTAATTGCTGTACTACAAGTGGATGTACTAAATTTATCACCATGTTTCTGGTCAGTCCAGGGTTAACACACTAATTTACAGATTTTGTTTTTACATAAACCACTCTGATCTTGTTCTGTGGTCAGCCACTTACTACCATTTTTTCGGTTGTTTCTTGCCAACAACCTGATCTCTGATTGCTCCTCTGTGCAATCTCTTTAGTTTGAATAATAAGCAGAAAAGAAACTTTTCCTAAAGAATACAAATTAGGAATTCCAAGAGCAGAATATATAAACTGGACTGGAAGACATTACTCATGTTCTTCTGAAAGACTACCTGTAGTACTGTCTATGATTGAAGGAAATACAGGCCCAGCTACAAAACCAGTTTGAAATCTTATGGTATCCTCTTCAAAGAGGCACTTGAACCTGTAAATATTACTTTTCTGTATGACTAAAGCAGTGTTGTGGTTTAACCCTAGCTGGAAACTAGGTATCACACAGCTGCTTACTCACTGCGCCCAGCCCTCAATGGGACAGGGAGGAGAATTTGAAAAATGTAAAACTTGCTAGTTGAGATCAGAAAAGTTTAATAATTGAAATCAAATCAAATCATAATTGTAATTAACTGGAGAGGAATAAAACCCAGGAAAGACAAGTGATGCACAATACAGTTGTTCACTATCTGCTGACCAGTGTTCAGCAATTGGTTCTTTCAAGGTAACCCCTCCTAGCCTATATACTGGGCATGATGTGCTGTGGTATGGAACACCCCTTTGGCTAGTTTGGGTCAGGTATCCTGTCTGCTCCCTCCTGGCTTCCTGTACTCCTCCTCACTGGCAGAGCCTAAGGGACTGAAAAGTCATTGATTAGGGCAAGTGCTGCTTAGCAACAACTAAAACATCAGCGTGTTATCAGCATTTTTCTCAGAGCACTGTACCAACTACTGTGAGTAAATTTAACTCTATCTCAGCTGATACTGGGACAAGCAGTGTCTCCTGGAACAGCCCAGTTTGCCTCTGAAGTGATAGTGCCTACCTGTGGACTGAAGAAATACAAAGACAGGAGAAAACCAAAGAATCTCTGCCATCATCACTTGTTATATGTCCCACAGAAATAAGTGCATTATTTCAATAGGAAAAGTAATATGTGATAGAAACAAAGAGTATTTGCTGGGGTATTTTTACAAGAAATCTTGGGAAGTTGCAAGCCTGAAATGTAGTACAAAACAGTGGTTTTTTACTAGACAAAATTAAATCACAACCATAAACCACTGGCATTAGACTTTAGCTTAACAATGAAAGTGCTAATAAAATTATATTTTATTGCTGAACCCAGGACAGAGTAATAATATAGCATTGTGTGAGCAATTGGCATCCTAACCATTCAATGCATTTATATGAAATTCAGTATTCTAAGATAAAAGAGTGTTAAAGAATTGTTTTTTATAACATTTCCAAAGGTGATGTAGACTCCTCCTTGTTGAACATTTTGTTTCTAGCAGGTAATATGATAAATATGGCCTCTTGTCTGTATTATATCATTTTGATTCTTTTAAAAGATAAATGATGCATGATAGCTCATAGTCTTTCAAAACACATTTTATCTTTGATAACTTTGCCTGTGATGTTTAGAGAGATGAATCTAACAGCAAACAAGCCAAGAGAATAAATACTTTGAACTTTATTAAATGGCAAAACTACAAGGACTTGTCTCTGTGAGATGTACTCTAATCTTCTAAGAGTCTCTTATCTCTTTTTAGATTCTCCTTGGTGGATCACAATTCTCCTAGAAGTGTTGAAATGATAAAATGGCTTAGACTTTCCATTCATGGACACCTCACCACAAAGTTAGCAGGAAGTAACCTCACTTTTCCTCTAGCAGTTTTTCTTGTGCTTAAGTACATGAAGATATCCATCATGCAGCTCAAAGCCCTGTTGGCAGTCAGTGCTCCCCAGATGGTCTCCTCGAAGCTCTTAGCACACTTTAGTCTTTGCAGATACATGAACTTTTTTGCCTATATTAGTACAAATAATATTTGCTTGTAACCCATTTACCAAGTGAACCCTGTCCTTCCTTGAGAGGAATATTTGACCTGCTACACTCATTTGAAATCTAGCTTCTGCAAAATTAGTTGCATTTAATTGTGATGCCAACAAACGGTAGGAAACTGATGACACATTTTGTTTCCTAGGATCCTGTGCAGCTGGGTATAAGTTCAATCAAAGCCAACAAGCCTTGAATAAATAGGATGATAAATTCTTCATTTAAATGAATTCTGCTTCATATTTACTTGTGGTTTTGGCCTTTGTGAACTCTCAAGCCTCAAGAATAATGCTGTAAAACCTGTGTGCACTTAGTATTGTTACCA
The DNA here is from genome assembly GCA_025448015.1 of Bolborhynchus lineola. Taxonomy (NCBI): domain Eukaryota; kingdom Metazoa; phylum Chordata; class Aves; order Psittaciformes; family Psittacidae; genus Bolborhynchus; species Bolborhynchus lineola. Next base: position 9,451 of record JAOEHX010029326.1, on the reverse strand, counting down.
CTCAAGAACTATAACCATGTTCCTCACATACTCTCCTTAGCTTTCCCACAATTACAAAAAAATGGTCATCAGTAAGCTCCTGATCAAAGTTCACCGAAGAAAAGATTTATAAAATTTTAAAATATTTAATTTCAGGGATGTCACACGTTTTTGAGATGAGAGAGAAGCCTTTGACTGCAGAGTAATTTGTTTATTTAGTTAAGCTGGCATAGTTATGTGTGCATATTTGACGGGATATAACTGCAGCAGTTCTCTGGTTTGAGTCTCTGATAGCAGTCCATGCGCATCTCTTTCTGCCTGACAGTCTTGCAGTGTCCACTTAGAGGAAGTAAGTGCTCACTGTTCGTTGTTTGTTTCCTCTTTTTGGCAGACAGCTCTTCTTGAAAGCTCTATATTCTTGTCTTTTTTTATTGTTCTGGTTTTGGTTCATTTTGTTGCATTGTTTTGTTTTGCTTTTCTCTATAGTTCTTAAGGCCTGGAATGTTAGCCCATGGGAGGGGGGTTGGAGCTAGAGGATCTTAAGGTCCTTTCCAACCCTAACTATTCTATGATTCTATGACAATAAAACTAAATAAATGGGTTTCTTTGGTATGGTAAGAAAGGACTAACCCAAGCTCAATATGTTGGAGTGACATCTTTGTTCTTGGATAGCATAAGAATGCAGTGTATTTCTTTGTTGCAAAAGCAATCAGCTACATAAGGTGAATTTCACACAATACGGCTTCCCATTCCATCTTGTCCTGAGACAGAGTCCTGTTACTTTTCTTATTGTAGAAATCAAAGGAAGTATTACATCTACACAATGATCATTGAAGGAATCAAGACCCGTTATTTTTTCCCAACATAAAAAAGCAGAGGAAACTCAGATATAAGATGCACCTGCCAGAGAGCAGGCAGAACTTGGCTGTTAATTCTACATCCATGTTTATCTGCGGTTACAATTACACAGGATCAGCCTCATGCAGGGCTCAGACAGGGCAATGCCCGCTAATAAGTAGCTGTTTGCATTCCTGTTTCTTCCTGATTGTTCCATGTGTTTTCTCAAGTCTGGTAACTGATTACCATTAAAACCTGTATAAAATTGGTCCTTGACCCTTTGCTTAAGGCCTTTCCTTTTACAGTGCCCAGAATTAATATATTTAATTATTTCACAAAACGAGTTTTTATTATATAGAACAACATACAACCATTACTTAATTTAAATTATCTTTGTTTGCACACTAACTTCTTCCCTTAGAAAAATTAGACGTCCAAACTGACATAGGGTACATATCAAGTATTGATGATAAATTTCATTTAGCATGTTCTAGGGTATCTTGACTGGTCTTCAGATGCTGTTTCAGGGAGGAGCAAGTCTCACATAAGTTCTGTGTCCTGTCTACTAGCCCACTGTGGATTTTTTGTACACATTATGGCACCTCAGATGCAACAGACACCAATGTTTAAGTAAATGGTTTCAATCACTTAGTCAGTATATCCACTTCAGTCTTGAAGCTATTCAGTGTACCCTAGTGTTGACACTGACACAAATATCTTCCAGAAATAAGTATTTTTGTACAAAGCCTGTACAATACACTAGAGAAGATCTATCAGTGAATTAAAGTCAAAGCAGGACTCACAGACATGTCATCATGTAATAACGATTGTTGAAAATGTCCATATGCTATTTTGCCCCATACAGGATTTCTTCTGTTCCTTCCAGTCCATAAGGATGGATTCAGTATCTTCCCCATCACAGCTTCCAGCCTTGTTATCACCATACTATCAGTTTTGCTTTGTTTCTTACATTTTTTTTTATGTCTGCCTATGGCTCTTTGTCCCTCTTGTACTATTTACCTATAACTGACACATCATTCCTAATCTAACCTCTGTCTCTGATGTCATTCCCATTTTCTCAGCTCTCTTTCCACTCACATCTATTTTCCCTCTTCTGGAGTACACCTGACCTCCAAATACCCTTTTTTTCCTCACTATCTGTAGTGATAGGACAAGGGGTAATGGGTTAAAACTTTAACAGGGGAAGTTCAGATTGTATATAAGGAAGAAGTTCTTTACTGTAAGGGTGGTGAGGCACTGGAATGGGTTGCCCAAGGAAGTTGTGAATGTTCCATCCCTGGCAGTGTTCAAGGCCAGGTTGGACAGAGCTTTGGGTGACGTGGTTTAGTGGGAGGTGTCCCTGCACACGGCAGGTGGGTTTGAACTAGATGATCTTAAGGTCCTTTCCAACCCTAACTACTCTATGATTCTATGATTCTGTCTCCTAGTCTTAGACTAATTTCCAGACTCCTCTTTAATCTCTCCATCTTTCTTTAGATTTCTACAAGTCTTGTGTTAAATCCTGTCCTCAGTTATTGCCACTTCTGCTGTTATCTTTTCTCCTTGTTCTTCATAATCTCTCTCTATCCTCTTTCAATTGACCTTTGCTTTTATGTGCCCTAATTCCTAGTGTCTTCATTCAGTCTTTCCTAATCTCTTCCCAGTATATGTTCTTTCCTCAAGAAGCTTATGATCAGCCTTCCTCTATTCAGCTATGTTCTATGTCCAAGTGATCTCAGCATTTCAGCAACCTCTTTTATATTTTCACACTGAGTACTGTCTTGACTTTTCTATTTATTTGGTTTCTGACTTGCATCTTGTCATCTTGTTATTCAAATCAATAGCCTCTTCTTCCTTCTATGCTGATGACGGAATGACAGCTGCTGTGAAAACATGATAAGAAAATTACATTTAGATGTTTTGTCTGCAGCTGGATTCCAGACCTTTAAGAACAGAGCACTAAAAGCAATACTTAGGCAAAAGGTGAAACCTACATCCTGCGAATGCACTCTTTCAAATGTGTGAATGAGACTAAGCAAAACTTCATTAAACATGGAAAATTTGATTTTTTAAGACTTTGTAAATTAGCCAAGTTTGTGTAGATTTCCACAGATTTTCATTTTCTGAAGACAAGGAACTTAAGGACGGGAGTTTCCTGCATAATATAATTTTTGTGCAGCATAATTTGAAAACTAATAGAACTCCAGTTACTTATGAAACCAACTCAAATATTTTCTGAGTTTTTGTGCAATACAGTAAGCCTAATGCAGGGTATGGGTGACCTAAAACCATTTGGAATACAGAAGAATCCTTCAGACTCTCACTTAACACTATGCCCCAACATCATTTTTGTTATGACTTATTTCACATGCTACAGACACAATGGAAAATTTAAACTTGGTCACAGTTCAGATGGCAGAGCATCAAGGAGAATTTCTAATCAATGGGAAAAGTTGTAGTGACTAGGCTGATTAAAATTATATGACCTTATCCAAACTTCATTGTCATTGTTGAGTCTGTTGACTTCTGTGCCCTTTAAAAGAGGTTTAAGTGCTTCTTTCTGAGAGATTATTTCAGGATATTGAGCTCTATTCATGGTAAACTGTTCAGTCTTTCCATGAAATGAGCATTGCTGTGTATAGCATTACAAATGAAAATGAAAATTGTTAGCACCTTAAATAAAGCAGCATTATTTTAAAGCAAAACCATTGTTCAGATTAATCATTAATGAAAAGATAACTTTTAATTTGTACATGGGCATTTTGAAAGAACTTGGTCAGTTTTAATATATGTTAATTTCAGTGACATAAATAATTTCTGAATTCTAGATCTTCATCTGGGAGCTTTTTAATGATTGTCGTTTTACAGGAAAGCTCATTTCAAGATGAACTGATTACATTTCCATTTAACTATTATATTCAAGACTATATAGACATGGCTCAGCTAACTAAAATACATTTGTATGCACAGGGCTATATACAATTCTATATATGCATTCTACATGAATGGATTTGTATGTTAGCAAACAGAAAATAATATAGTTGCGCTAATGGGATCAGTTGCCACAGCTCCTGCTGGTCATCTCACCTTAAGATACAGCTGAGTCAAGAGGCCCTGACTTCTGCCACTCTTCTTCATCTATAGCCCTTATATCAACAAAATAGATATGCAACCAAAGAACTCTTACATCACTGAATGGATAGAAGATACTCTTGTTATGTTTTTATGTGGCAGATTAAAAGCCAAATCCACCATTAAAAAACAGCTGAAACACCAAAAAAGAGCGACAATCTATATAGACATATAATAACCATATAAAATATTTTTTTAAATGAAATTCAAAACTCCTATTTCCTCTGACTTCTCCTTTTTATTTTTATCTTTGCACTTTCAGTAAGCATGTCAGGGAAGAGCTAATCTTAATGACAGAGTAGGTAGCATGCAGTACAATGAACAATTTTTCAGGTTGATTAGATACCTGAGAGATAATACTGAGACATTTAGTAATAACAAATCTCATTCTTCTTATATGATTATAATTTCCTTATTGTGTGATATGTGATCGAATGATATTTTAAAGTATCATTGCTGTCAAGAACCATTTAGATGTAAAATTAACTAAGTTCTTCAGTCTTGATTGAAAGTTGTCCTTCATCCCAGAAGCAAAAGATTCTTGAAACTAAATACACACAACTAAATGATTTCTTTACATTATGTAACATAAAACAAAATTGGCATTTACTTAATTCTAACCTCATTTTGGCACAAATGGATGGACAATTTGGTATGTGCTATATGGAATTCTTTTCTGAACTGATATTGCTGTCCTTGTGATGTTGAAAGACTGAAGTTGCTAAAGCTTTTCAAAAAGAACATGTAGAGGAACATGTGTGAGAGGCATATGAATTAAGGGTAATATGTGGTTTCGAGAGGCTTGAGCTGGTCAGGCACGAAAGAATGAATGTGTAACAGCCATCAGACTTGAGAACAAATCCTCCAAAATGCAGGGCTTACCTAAGGTGCTGCAGGGTGAGATTTCAGCAAATGAACACATTCTGTTCGGAAGCTCCAGTGTGCACTCAAGCATCGCTACTGCTGACACACAGACACAGTGTGCTGGCTGAGAAAGTATTTTCTACTGTTTGGCATCTCAAGCTGGGTTCACCAGTTTCAGGCAAAATGCCCAGCTGATTAGCTATGCTGTACTGGGCTCTTGAGAAACTTTGTCACATACAACTCCTTACAGAAATGACCACTTTTATGTGACAATAATGAAAGGGGTTTTTTTAATGTGCAAAAATATTTTTTAAGAATTTTATTTTCCTTCAGCTAGGCACAAAGTGAAACATTCTGAACTAGAACAGTGTAACACTTGCTGTGCTATAAATAGTGAATGTCAACAGCATTTAGGTAAATTAGCTTACAATTCCAATCTAATCAGTCTTAAATATGAACTTTCTGAACGTGAAGGTTTAAATGACATTGTCAGTGTTAACCTTCCATCAGTTTTCTTTTTAGATTCTGATAAAAGACCACTACTTCCAAAGTTGCTATATAACCCTGACAGTCTTTTTTACCTTTTTTCCCTAGAGTCTTAATATATTCTAGCTATATCAACTTTCACTATTTAAATATAAATTTGAGAAGCAATTACATTGCAAGTGTAAATAGCACAGAAATTAAAGAAAAAAACTTAGCTAAGCAAAAGTGTAAAACCCCTAACAGCCTGAAAATTTATGTATGTATTCAGAAAGTTTTCCTCTCTAAAGCATAAGTGATAGCATTTTGCTAATGCATTCTTCAACTTATTTTTCACAACTAGCACCAACTTCCATCTAGACACATACAGAGGAATACACTTACTGAGCCTATGTTAGACCATACAAGTACCATGCGTGTGTCCTTGACAAGCTTGTGAAGGTTTCTGAGTCCACACACACATTATAACCATAACATTACAGTCCTGGGTTTTGGCCCATCTGCCAGTATCTTGGCAATATACATGCGTTTCCGTGTAACCCAAACTAGTTCACTGAACAATAATTAGTTTTCTTAACTACAACTTAAGCAAAGCCTAGGTCTGGTAGTTTCAGTTCCTAACTTTCTGACAGTTACATCTCCATGTTCCCATGTTTAAGAAGAGCAATGGTGGTCTTACACAGGTAAAGACTTAAAAGATATAGAGAAAAAGCTGAAGATAAAAACCCATGAAAGCTAAAAAGATACAAATAAAATTATATTCTGTGAAGAATTCAGTTCAACTGGCAGCCCATTTGTCATTCAGGGATTTTTTCCTTTTACTAGAGTTTAGTAGATCTGTGGGAGCAACATTTTTGTAATTCTGTTATGGTCTTGTTCTATGACCATATCTGGTTCTTTTGGCCTTACTGACACAATATACTCATCAGTTCAGTGGGAATAATGTAGCTATCTACCAGAAATGTCCTAAGCATTCATACTTTGCACAATGCATAGAGATGAAAAATAATGCCTGGATACTAAATATTACTCACAGCACATTTAATCTCCCTTTGATTGCAACAGTGAACATTTAGGTACTATACTAGTATATACACTACATTTTCCTTCTTAGTTTAAGTCAAATAGTGTAGTGAAGGTAGAAGTTCATTCTCAAAGTGATGTTTTAGTTTTGCACACAGCAAGAACTCTGACCCCCTCTGGTGTAATCCAATTGAAATAGAAAGTTACTGTCAAATAAACTATGGAAAAGGGTTGAGAAACAAATGCAATTAACTGCTTGCAACTGCATAATGGAGGACTGAGATAACAGAACAAAATTCAATCTAGGTGCATCACACCGGGATATATGTGGTCTCACATCATCTACATAAAGCATAATGTACAATGAGAATATTAAAACTGTAAAATGTTCAATATAGTGTCTGAGATGCATAATTGGTTCACATACTGACAGCAAGGCATTTGTAAAGATATTTCAATTTGTGCCTAGCTTCTGGGCAAGGTAACTAAGCACTCAAGAAAGATATTGTAGACACAAGGCCAAAGTCACTGATCTCTATGAAAAGAGTCTGTGGGCAGAGTGGTGTTTTTCAGGGTCAAGATGATAATGGGAAATATAGTCAGGAACACAAAAAAAACAAAACCCTCAACTACTGACCATGTAACATATAGAAACACAGCCAAATATCAAGATGTAAGCAGATGAGACATCACATGATGATTATTATGCTTTATTGACTACGTGAATGGAGCAGGTGCTCAGTAACAGATGGAAATTTTGGTACTTGGTCTTCTTGGTCCTCTCAGTTTCTTCTTAAACTGGTCTGGGTAACAACTATTTTACTTTTCTACTCTCCTTAACTTCCATGTAGCCAATGCATGGCAGGCAAGACAAGGAAATCATCTTAATCTCAGGTTACCCTTTCCTGGTTTTGAATCAAAGTTTTTCATATCAACAGCAGTTTCAATTTAATATGAATAATATAAGAGTTAATGTAGCAAAATTCAATCTGAGATCTTAGAACAGGGGAAGCTGATATTTATTTATAAAATTGTTAAGGGAGTTGATTGCGGCCACTCACACTCATTCTCACACAGAACTTGTTCATTCACTTTTTTGCACCTTCTTACTCATGAGCATCAAAGTGTGCATGTCCAAGTAGTCTGGCCAGGACCAATTTTGTTTATTAAAGATGGTTGTATTGGATTCTTCTTGGTAGACATAAATGAACTATTTTTTTGACAGAAGCTTATATACTTTTCGAAAGTCTACAGATGCTAGAAGGTGGTTCTTTGCTTTGGAATGTTACTTATTCCAGCTTCTATAACCTTAGGTAAGGTTGCTGTTCAGGGAGGTTGTTGGGATTTTTTATTTTCCTTTTGAATATAAAGTTGGAATATACACATATATATAGGTATAGTTTGTTTTCCTGGTAGGCTAACAGGAAAGCATAAGACAAATTATGTGCTGTAACCTTGCTTTCATCTTTCTGCTATTTAGGGTACACAGTTTTCCACAGATGAGTCATTTGTGGTTTGTCTTATTCACATCATACACTGATCTTGATGAAAAAAAGAACCAAGCACCCTGATTTTGTTTAGTTTTATTGCTTCTGATGGCATTCTTTAGAGCAGCACTGCATTAGAGTGGCTGCTACCTCTGGAACACTTTGGTAGTGTTGTAGCTGGTTCTGACAGTGTATGTAGATTGGATATGAAGGGGGAAAAAAAATAGATGAATTAATTAGTGATTATAATTTATAATAACAGCAGGATTTTACTAATGATAACGGCTTAACAAATGAAAGGTTTTCTAAGAAATATTGCTTAGAACTGTGCCTTCCCTAGTTTGACCCCCAAAGATGATGGAATTTGCAACAGCTATTCATGGACAGTTGAACATGACTGTGTCTCGAAACACCCCAAATGATCATATTTTCTAATTGGCTTTTGGGTTACAGCAGTCCTGAAATCCGACTACAATCTGTGCTACAGAGCAGCTAGATGGTTAATGGGAGAAGAAAACTCTGTAAAGAGAAGCCAGCACCTCATTCCTCTTCTAAGACTTTGTGTTCTTTTGTCACCAAATCTCTCTATCTATCAAACCTAGAATGTAAAGCCACAACTTATATAGACATTCAAATTAGCAAGTCTGGGCCAGTTCCATACAAGAGCACTGGCAATTGTCTGAAAAGGCCTTGGAATAAGTCCTGGACAATACTGGAGATAAACTGATACTAAATTTAAACCATAATGAATTAATGGTGAGAATATAATCGTTGGTAGTCAACATGATTTACTGAAATATAAATCTTGTGAAGCAAATCTGATTTCACTGTCAGACTTGATAAGATTGTGGATGTGGCAAACAGATAAAATTACATAAAGTATTTGACTTAATACCATATGACATTCTAATGAAAGGATTGAATCATACCACAAGTATATCACGAGTTGCCTAAAGGACAGGTGAATTATTACTGAATTTCCTTTTGTATGATGTTTCACAGAGATCTGCATTAGGCATGGTTCTCTTCAACATTTTCATCGACGACTTGGTTATAAATATTAATCACTCAGATAAAATGCACCAAAAAGAAGGTGTACAAACTATCCCTGTGGAATGGTTGAAACAGAATAACTGGACTCTTCATTAGGGACTGTAGTGATAGGACAAGGAGTAACGGGTTCAAACTTAAACAGGAGAAGTTTAAATTGGATATAAGAAGGAAGTCTTTTACTGTAAGGGTGATGAGGCATTGGAATGGGTTACCAAGGGAAGTTGTGAATGCTCCATCCCCAGCAGTATTCAAGGCCAGTCTGGACATAGCCTTGGGTGATATGGTTTAGTGTGAGGTGTCCCTGCCCATGGCAGGGGGGCTGGAAATAGATGATTTTAAGGTTCTTTCCAACCCTAACTATTCCATGACTCTATGACTTGAAACAATGTCACAAAGTAGTGGTGAAAACTACTACTTGTACCGGAAAATGTGTAAACAGTAGCAGTGGAATAGTAAATACAACTGTGAGATTAGTTTTGTGTGATTAGAACTATCGTTTTATAAGATAAAGCTACTGCGATGGTCAGAGCCCTTTGTTGTGTTTGTGTCAAAACAACTCACAGGACAGAAGGATTTGACAGCTCGTTATTGCT
>JAOEHX010029325.1:0-22438 GCA_025448015.1 Bolborhynchus lineola | reverse complement strand
AGGCTGCTATGAGGTCTCCATGCAGCCTTCTCTTCTTCAGGCTGAACAGCCCCAACTTTATCAGCCTGTCTTCACATGGCAGGTGCTCAAATCCCCTTATCACCCTTCTCAAGGCCTGAAAGAGCAGCTATAGCTGAGTTTCTGAGACAACCACACAATAAAAGCAAAGCTGATGATACAGAAAGGCAAAACACAGATAAGCACTCCAAGGGCAGAACTCAATTTCTAACATAGTCACAACATGCCTAAAACCTGAACATCAAAATCTGGTTTTCATTGGCCTTAAATTAGAAAAAGCAACAAGAAGCATAATCTGATCATCATCATCATAACTGTCCATCCAATTCTCCATAATCAGTACTGCGAAACTACTTGAGCCTGAATTGCTTATTTGTCCTTGCTTTACAACAGCGTAACTCCACTGGTGCCAAGTTGAAGTCTGAATTACATCTGTCTGTTAAATATGGTTTAGGTTAGCTCAAAGAATGTTTAGTACCAGCTGCATCCGCTTCTACTTCTGTTTCTGGAAGACTTCAGCTTGGTCAACTGCACACATGCCAGAAATAAAATGAATCAAAAGTACATGGGAACTCTGCATAAATACAAAACCCAACCTCATTTATTGTAGCTTCTTATACATTAATTTTCTCAACATCCACTGGGAAAACATAATGGGGTACATGCTGCAGGAAATCACATCAGTGATTCTCTCTCCAGAGTAATCTTTTCTGCCTCAGCCTCTTCAGAATCATATGGACAAGAAGTAAAATTCAGGGCTAAGAATCCAGACTGCAGAATGGAAAGAGATTGTAAAAAATTAGTGATGTCCTGCCCTTTGCACTCTAAGCTTCCCTTTTTTTTTCTGTACACACTGCCAATTAAAAAAGCTTTATAAAGAAAACACATCCTACAGCTGCACAGACTTAATGCTAACTGCATTGAACTTATCGTATGGCTACTTCACTTAGAAAGAAATACATGTATACATACAACTATTTTATGTATATGTAGAAGAAAGCTACCTAATAAATTAAATGGAAAAATACATGTATAGGCTTTTTATAAAACTGACACAATATTATTTTCATTCTAATGAAAATATTTATGAGAGAAAGACAGACATAGAGAAACACACATACCTAATGTCTAGTGCTTGTCTGTATCCTGAAAAGAACATCTGGTCTTTGGTATTGCTAAATAGTTGCAAGTGTTTAAAGCACCTGCAGACCCAGCTTACAGCCTCTGCTTCTCCCTGTCTAACTGTGTATGCTGACAACCATTTTGCACAGGTTTTGCTGGCTGCAAGTTTCCACAGTAGTTTGCAACCAGGCAGGGAAACAAAACAGCTAAATCCAATCTTCATTGAATTAAATTGAGACTATTCCACTGCCTTTATTTGGACTGTTATACAAAATACTTACACCAATTTGCTGTCAAAGCAATGGCCATCCAGCAGTAAAAGCTAACTGTAACCAATGAACAAACCATGGAACCCCTGTGGCAGTTCCTCCATCATCCGGCTTGGAGAAGTCATAAGAAATGGACATGGCTTTTTGAAGCAGTAAGGGAAAAACATACCACAGTCTGTTTCTCCAGGAAACTTCTGTCATATATATACACCTTGTTTCTTACTGTATCTTCATTTAACCTTTCTCATACATTCAACATAGTTAGAAACTAAACTGAGAGGCAGCTTCCACAGTTGCACCCTTTAAGCTGCAGCATCAGAAAAAATCAACCTTGTAGTATAAGTCTTTTTTCTACATGTTTCTGGATCAATGCAATATTTGCCATTATGGGAAAAAGTGAAACACACAGCAAGATGTAAGATAAAGTGAAAAATACATGCCTGTCACCTGCTGACAACTGCCACAGTTATCTGCTTCCAATACTCATCCTCTCCATTCAAAATAAAGACATATGGTAACCTTGTTAATATCAAAATATTAGCCAGTGATATTTCCAATGGCAAAACCATACCTCTGATCCATAGTGTCCAAAAATGTTCATAGAGACACTGTATCAAAAAACCTTCAACTTGCAACTGCAGACTGAATACATGCCCTTGTTACAAAGAGATGCACATGGACTTTGGTACATTACCCAAGCAAGTTCTGCTGTACTGTTTTATATCCTTCAAGGAATATTTTGTTTGTCACAAACCTTGTGTAATTGCATTTTAAGCAAGAAACAAGAGAGCAGGTTTAGAACTGATGCTTATGAGTGTCTATAAATACCCTTGAAGAAGAAGACATCAGAAATCCTTGTCCCAGCCTGAAAGCTCATCTGGAGGGGTTCCCTCTTCAGGCGGATAGGTGTCAAAGTAGCTGTAATCAGTTGGTCCAGACAACTAGGACATTAAAAACAAACAAAACTTTGTTTCAGAAAGTAACTTTTGAAAATACTCCCCATTGATTATGCATTATTTTTATTGCTGCCACTGGAAGAATTAAAGGCTATGGATGATTGCTCTCAATGGATGCAATTCCTCATTCTAAACCACCACTAACAAAATTTTACAACAGAACAGTGGCATTAGCATCCTTACACAAAACTACTCCCCAAATACTACCAAATCCTAGATTTTGCCCATAGCCCTATAAAGTCAGTAAGAAAACTGGCCACACAGCATACAATTTGGATCCAGATTTGTTTAAGACCAAATCAACACTCTTGGGGTAGCTACTCAAAGCAGACCTCGGAATTACTTTTTGTTTCAAACTGTATTGAAAGTGAGTTTCAAATTCTTTACCCTCAATCTTTTTTCATTTTAGGGCACAGAGAAATGGGCTGTTTAAAATAGGAAGCTTATTCAAGGATGTGCTGTAACTTGATAATAAGAGAATACAGGAATTTTGACTCTGCACAATAATGTGAACAGTGCATTTTAATAATGTGTCCATTACTGAAGAAAATAGTTCTTTTCAGTATTTGTTTCTGACCAGACACTACTTATTCCATTTTAGAATAAAATAGAATATTAAGGATATAATTACTTATTCTAGTAATGGTGAAAATCTAATGCAAACTACACAGGCAGAGTAATATTTCCATTATTTAGTTGAAGTGATGTATTGCTTGCTGTCTCTCTTTCATTCCATTTTCACTAAAAACATCGAGCTATAATAATTTAAATGCACCTCTGGGAAATTCTGCCGTCACCATCAGTTGTTTCTTTGTGGAGAAGCACCTTTATGTTAGTTAAAACATTATATCAAAAGTCAAAGCCAATACCTCTCTTTTTAAAGGTGATATTAATTTCCTCACTTTCAGACCATCCCAGTTAAAACCACTCAACCACCTGATTAAAAAGAAATGAGAGACAGACAGGGAGAGACCGAGAAAGAGATTTGTTTTCTGTCACTATACTATTAACAGCTGAAAAACGTGAACAAGGGCTGTAAGACATTTTTTTTCATTACAACTTCTGTCCATGTGATAACACAGTTATTGAAAGGAGGAAACTTGAGCACTGTCACTCTCATACAAGGCAGTGGTAGCAGGGAGAGCTCCAGGACAACAAGGTGCATTGCATCTCCTCTGTATAGTGCCAAAATGACAGGCAGGTTAATATACGCGTAAGCACAGCCATGCAAAGTTATGCACCCCTTTGGATTACCACCCTCTTTTAACAGTATGACAGGAGACAAGTAGAAAAATCAAAGCACTTCTTTTACCAAGCACAAATGGCATGGCTTAGAAACAATTTGGATAAAAAGAAAAAGCGGGAAATGTTTAATCCAAACAGGAGTTCCTTCATTAGAAGAGAGAAGACGAAACCTCAGTATTACTCCAGAGCTCTTAACTACCATTCTTCAAAAGCAACTATTTATTAGTTAGGGGGTCTGAAAAATGCTGAACTGGCATCAATTTCTCTGAGAACTGAGTTAAAACTCCTACATTGACAACCCGCAACAAAACCAGTCTATAACAAGATGTTTCCAGCTAATCAAGCTGAGGATTTATATTTATGTTGTTGCCTGCCCTAGTCACAGATACACTCAATAGCAACAGAGATCTCTCTGACACTGTCTGCCTGGAAGTGCTTGGAGCCTTACAGGTTTACTGGACAAATTAAACCCCAAATTTTCTTGGCAGCCTCTTTCGCTTACCTGTGCTTCTTAATGTCATTAATTCCATTCCTCAGGTTGCCTAATCTTTCTGTAGGGTTTTGCCTTAAAAAAGAATAAGGATTATTATTTTTTAAAATATTCTCTCTTACTTTTTTAAAGAGCATTTATAGGTCCTAACTGCTTGCATTGAAGTTACACAGGGATGAAGCTTGCACAAAACATGCGGTCTTATGAGGAGACATAATGAGGTGTAGCTCAGTGCTCCTTTCTTTTGAGGATGGAGAAACCTTCCAGGAAGCCAAAGTGGTGTCTCTACGCTGTGAGCAGCACAGTGGGAAATCAAGTGGTAGAATTTCAGTTGCACAACTCCTTTTTCTTGGCCAGCAGGTCTGGTCATAAGTTACAAAGGATGCAGACCAAAATTGGCAGTTACAAAGATCCTTTCAATCCTGCTGCACAGCCATGGTGTATACTGTTTCTAGTGCCATGGATGAAATCCCACTGAAGCTGGGGGTTCAAAGTCAGCAGTGTCATCAGCCACAGGTTATGCATGCTGCTATACAGTAATGCTTCTAATTTATGCTGGCCCTTTTGAAATACCACCTTTTTGCACATTTTCAAGCAGACTTAAGTCAGTCTTTTACGCAAGGATCCTACCCTTTCTGAAGGAGTTACATACCTAAGTCATTTTGGGAGCAATGTTAAAAACACGGTGTTTGATAATAGGGTTAAATTCTTCATCTCTTTCCTCAGCCCAGACTTAACAATTTTCCCCTAAGATATGTTTCAAAAACAATTCACAGGTACAGAGAAAGCCCTGAGCCTACACTTGCAGATGATACCTCTGCAGTCTATGAGGTGTGACACACAGTCAGGGGCATGCAAGTGCACTGAAAATAATCATAACAGACTATGCTAGGCATCATGACAGTTGTAAATGAAGTTGTCAGGAATTCAACACTCTAGACTGGATCTTAAATCTTTCCATCTATCTACACCCAGACTCTGCAAGAAAGTGCCTCTCCTACCTGCAGAGTCTGCGGATCAAATCCTCAGGCCGCCTTGTTATTATCTTAGGAAAATCCAGCTTTTCAATGCCTTTGAGAATCAAATTATATGTCATCATTTGATCGGCCCCAGAGAATGGTGGGCTAGAAAAAGAAAGCAACACTGATAAATGGGATGGCTGGCAAGAGCAGATGTGGCCATTTCCCATCAAAGCATATATTTGAGAACATGGAAAACCCCCCACCTCCCTAGTTTTACAACCTTCAGCCTTTCAGTCTGTTTAAGATATTAGAAAGGTTTGAAGCTGAGAAGCTGCTTGTAAGCACAAGGGAAATTGCATGATTATATGTGTCCCCCTGAGATAGGCTGCCAGCCTAACTCAGGGAAGCTTCACGTTGTACTACTGCTGAACATTCATAAGGAGTTGACATGGAAGTGTGAATAGAGGTAAAGAATGGGCCCTGCTTGTAGCTCATCAACCCCACTGTATCCCATCATCCACTAATGGGGAAAAGAACAATCTGCTGTCAGCTGTTCCTCACAGGAAATATCATCAGGTAAAGGAACTATACACCAGCCACTTATAGCCATTGTCTGGTTCCTTCCTTGGGTGGGCAAACCAGAATTGAGAATATGTCCTACACTTTGTGGTGTTTCTGAAATGATGGAAAACATGTGTAAGAGGCAATAACAAGTATTTTGCAAGCCATTCCTGTCTGCTGATGGGAAAAACCCTAAACTGCTTATTTTAAAAAATAAATAAATTAGAAAAAAAAATCTAAAAACAAACAAATGAGGTAAAAACTTGGAATAGGAGGCACTTACCTGCCAGTAAGGAGTTCATACACAAGAATCCCAAGGGACCAAAAATCCACACTGAAGTCATGGCCCTTACTCAGAATGACTTCAGGGGCAACATACTCAGGGGTTCCACAAAACGTCCAGGTTTTCTGCCCTGATCCAATCTTCTTTGCAAATCCAAAATCAACCTGATCAAAATCAACATATGCTGCATAATGCAGAGGTGTTTTGCACTGAGTAACCTTAGGTCTTAATTGCTTCCTCACCTTCTGAAAAGACCTCAGATTTGCCAGTGTACAACTAAAACAAACACACAGTGTTATGAAGGAGAAAGAAGTAATTCCACTGGATTGCTGAATCTTACAGAACAGACTCATTTATTCTCATGAGTAATTTCCTGAATTATTTTTCTTTTGGATAGAACAAACTATGCTTTCCTTGAGGACTCATGATTTACAGCCCATGGAAAATGGTTCATTGTTCTCAGAGTGGATATTTCAAGCTCTCTGAGGGGTATTCTCTTTGCACTTCCCATGGTAGAACCTATTACTGCTTAAGGCTGGACAGGAAGGTGATTCTGCACCTGGGAAATGTGGTTCCTGCCTTTATGTTAAGATTGGCTGCTGGGAGAAATTATTTTTGCTGTTTATGCTGTGGCAAGAGCTCTCGGAGGCTGCAAATCCCATTTGTCTATGGCTTGCGATGCCTTTGTTTCTCACTGTCCAACGAGTAGCCCGCACTCTTTTCCAGTGAAGTATAAGGGTTATTAAACTCCAGGATCCTGATATTATAATAATATGCTATCTATTTATATCCCCCTGCAAGGGAACAGGATACATGAACAAAAGGATAACATTACAAAAGGATTACATCTTACCAGTTTTATATATCCTTCAGCATCCAAAATTAAATTTTCTGGCTTCAGGTCTCTGTAGATAATGCCTATGTGATGGAGATAGTCAAAAGCCTCTGTCACACACCCAACACAGAACTTTGTAGTGGATTCATCAAAGCTGCCTCTGGAACAGAAGTAATTACTATCCTTGCAGACCATTAACTTCCAAAAATGCCCCGCTCATTAACAAGATAACATACATACACCCAGAACATTAACAGCATTTTCTGTGCTGACATTCAGTACATCATTCATATAGTTGAAAGCTGAACTAAATGTCTTTTTATCAGCCCTTGAATACAGAACTTACTCAGCACACATATGGAGCTGACTGGTGATTTTAAAGGACAAAATTCCACTTCCTTTGCCATTACCTGTCTCTCAGCAAGCTCCACAATTCCCCTCCAAGGCAGGCCTCCAGTAGCATGTACACATACTTACTGTCTTTGAATGTGCGATATAATCTGTAAAGACAAATGGCAGCAATTTAGGAAAAGCAAAATAAACCACAAGACTTCAATGTCTCTTCTCCAGAACTCAGATATACTAACCCTCATTCTTAATAATGCTGCCCCATGGGTCAACTGGGGGTCAGTTCTCACGGGAATCTATGTTCAACTTACTTTACAATGAATGGAGAACATATCTGCTCGAGGATTTTCTTCTCAGAATAGATATGTTCTTGTTGTTTGGTGTCCACTACATGTTTCTTCTTTATACGCTTCATAGCAAAAGCCATGTTCTCATTTTTCACTTTAACCTGTGAATAAAAATGGTGAGTACATGTGAGACAAAGACAGGATGTTTTACCAATCTGTTCTCAATAGGTACAGTGAAATCCATCTTTTTCACCACAGCATAGTACTAAATTGATGACTGTAATGAGGGACAAACGCCAGATTTTCTGCAGAACTGTTCTGTATGATTTTAGGTCAAGCATCAAATCTTTTGAGTGTCCCAGTAGCCATTTGTAAACTGAAATAATCTCTGTGGTCATTTTACGTATACAAACTAGCAGCAATTTGGGTAGGTACTACATTTTACAGCTCCTAATTTCAACTTAAGATTTCTAAACAGTAGCATAATACAAAAGAACAAAAAGCAGAGGCAGTTTATGAAGAACATTTGCAAATGATTTTGCGTTATACTGAAATATTATCCAATATTCTATAAAAAGACAGAAGTTAAAACAGGGCTTCCAGGAATCCAAAGAAACAGCTATCAGTGTTCTTCAGCTAGCTGAGAATTCAATTTTTAGCTTCCTATTCAGGTGATGCTGTAGAATTTCCAAGCTGGCAGTCAATCCATGTGGAAATTTGGTTTGTGAAGCATGAATCAAAAAAAAAAAAAGATTGGTGGTCTAACTACTGTAAAGGATTATCGACTTCACTAAAATCATAGTCTCCTTTAATTTGACATTACTTTCAGCAGCCAGCAGAAGAGTTTTCTTCATGCTCTCCCCTAAGTTTGCTACCCAGCCAGAGGAGAGCTGAATCTAAGACTAATGTAATTAGGCTCTTTACATCCTAGAAACACAGTCGTTCATGCTGTTGAACGCAACTCAAAAGGGCCATTACAAATCGTTGGAAATTTCAAAGTCAATGCACCTCAGAAGCTAGATTACATTAGTTATAGTTGCTGTGGGGCATACCAAAGTAATTTTAACAGCACAGACTATGTGATGCTGAAGATAACTTCAGATCCAGACAGCATCTTGGGAAAAGGTTTGCAATTCAGGGAACACAATGCAGGTAGGCACATCTGGAAACTTCACACACACAAACTGATGACTACATGTCTAGTGAGCAAGAAGATACTTCTAATGGCAAGAGATGAAGGCATGCAAGAATGGGTTTTGTTTCCTTTGAATACTGAAGTCCACAAAGTGTTTTTAAACTATGCATTGCTTTATATAGAATTACCTCTGTCTGAGAGGCCCAAGTATGCAGCATATTAAAATCTTTCATATTTTTCAGCAGGTAAGCATAAAGACAGAGAACTACTTGAATATGTTTAAAACAAACTCTTACAAGCTCAACCCTTCCGAACCCACCAACACCCAGAGTTGTGACAACTTCTAAATTCTGGAATGGGGAAGAAGGGAACTGGGCTACTTTTTCCTTCAGCTCTATCATCTCCAAAGACACGTCTTTGACCAGCTGTCCACAGAAGGATCTTCCTCTGCATTTAGAAAATTAACATAGGTTAGTGCTTTCCTTGCCAGCAACCTGTATCACAGTACTCTAATACTCCTATAAAAGAAACAAAAGAAAAACCTTCTTAATTCCTCACAGAAACTTAATTTTATTTTATGCAGAAGCACTTTCTCTCTGGACATCCTATTGAAGTAAATTAGAAATTAAATGCTACTGAAGTTCACTGAGTACAATCAATGGTATTTTTATCATGAGCTGATTAGGTTCCTAATTACAGTCAGCTACAAAACTTGGGACACTCCAAGTTGGAGAACCATTTTCTGAAGGAGTGTGTACCAGTTCCAGTAGAATGATCAGAAATAAAAATGCAGCTATATCTGTAAATAGAAGAAAATCACACTCTGCTAATATCCCAATAATGCTCAGGCTGAAATCAGATGCAGATAAAAGTACAAATGCAGTACAGAGCTAAAAGCAAACTCTTCAAAAGCACCAGTGCTACACTGAAACATCAAAAATAAATGGTTTCTTTTATGTCTGCTTATTTCTATTTGAAATGGCAATTAGTCTTTTGTACAGTAACACAGTTTCTTTAACTTAATTGGGAGTTAGCCTTTAGGGGCTTTGCCAGCCAAAGAATCAGAATGCAAGAAATTATTTGAGCACATTTTCACTTCTTTTCTGCGCTCAGTTTTTGAGGGATAGAGTGATTTCTTGGTTTACAGTCCATAGATTGAGATTATATGCAATTTTTGTTTCAGAAAATAAATATTTGACTCTGTAAGCATATCCAGTTATTATTATATTGATTGCTATCATTCCTAGGGCCCCATCTCTATCAACTACCATCCATGATTTTACCTAGATGCCTATCACTCTTTTTCATGATTACCTACTGAAGATGTGCCTAACAAATGATCCGACTTACTTTGCATGTCGCTTTTCATCAGCACGGGTCAGATTAGCAACATAACCTTCCAGGTAGGTTTGGAGCTCCTCATAAGTTCCAACAGTTTGATTAAATGTCCTAAAATCCCAAACAAAACAATATGAACCACTGAACACACAGCGGAAAGACAAAACCCCCTGTATCTGTGCTGCTGCACCAAGGCTTTACATTGCCTCTAAGTCACAGCCCAGACTGAGCTTTACACTATCACTTTGACAATATAGATTTTAAGAGCTTTGAAGAGGCAGTAATCAGCTGAATTACCAAGCCTGGTTTGCTGAAGTGTAGGGGGACAGAGTACCTGATCTCCTCAGGTCATTTCATGTTACGTTTAAATAATTCGGAGCAGGCTGGGTGAACTTTGACTTCCACATGCTTCTTAAGTGTGGTTTCACCATCCCTGCCAGAGGAATCAGGTTGGCATGAGTCCATGCCATCAGTCCTTCCATTCCAAAGGATATAGCACTGTGTATCTAGGGCTCAAGTGACTGAAAACATCTCTGCCTCTTCATAGATAAGTAAATATACTGTAGGCAGAATACGCTTAGAACAGTACTAACAACAATCATCTAGCACAACAATCATCTAGTCCAACTGCCTTACTGACTGGTTATGCTGTGTTTGATGCAACCCAGGATGCGGTTTGCCCTCTCAGCTGTCAGGGAACATTGCTGACTCACCTTGAGCCTGCTGTCAGTCAGCACTCCCAGATGTGGTTCTGCAGGGCTGCTCTCCAGCCACTTCTCTCCCAATCTATACTTGTGCCTGGCATTACTCCATCCCAGGTGCAGAATCTGGGACTTGAACTTGTTAAATTTCATGTCACTAAGGATTGTCCAATGCTCCAGTTTATGCAGATCCCCCTGCAAGGCATTTTGTCCCTCAAGAGAGTCAACAGCACCTCCCAGTTCGGTATCATCAGCAAACTTTCTAATGGTGTGTTCATCTCCTGCATCCAGACCATTTATAAAGATACCAAACAGAACTGGCCCCAGATTGACCCCTGAGAAACACTGCTGGTGACCAGCCAGATGTAACCCCACTCACTATAACCCTTTGAGCCCTGTCAATCAGCCAGTTTTTCACCCAGTGCACTGTGAACCTGCTCATCACACAGTTGACAACTTGTCCAAAAGGAGGCTGGGAGGGACAGTATCAAAAGCCTTACTAAAATCCAGAAAAACTGCATCCACCACCTTCCTTTCATCCACTAGGCAGGCAACCTTATCATAGAATGGTATCAAATTAGTTAAACTGGACTCTTCCTTGAGGAGAGGTAACCCAGGTTGACTGTGCCAGATGACTGCATTATGCTTTAAATGCCTTCCAGTAGCACCCAGTATAACGCTCTCCACAATTTTTCCAGGAGCTGAGGTGGTTAACAGGTCTGTAGTTCCTTGAGTCTTCCTTATAAATAACAAGAATTTCCAAGACCTGCTTGCCACAGCAGTATGATATTCCTAGTTCGTGTCTGGGAGGTTGAAGTCTCCTACAAGGACAAGGGCTGCTCTTCCAGAACTTTTTCCTAATTGCCTACTGAATAACTCATCAGTGCTTACATTGTGGCTGAGTGACTGTTAGCAGACACCCACTACAACATTCCCTTTATTCTTCATCCCCCTAATCCTCACCCAGAAGCTCACAACCACATCATCACTAACTGTAAGGGCTGTACAATCGAACCTCTCCCTTTAGTGCAGTGTGATACCTCCACTTTGCCTGCCCTCGCTATCTCTCCTGGACAGCCTGTAGCCCTCCATGCCAACACTCCAATTGTGGGTTTCATTTCTCATAAGTCTCACTAATACCAATGATATTGTAGCTCTGGGAACTGACCACTTCTTCCAGTTCATGCTGTTTTGTTTCTCATACTGTGTGCCACCCTTTGGCAATGCCATGCCAGCCCTTGATTTACCTACTGCAATTCTGTTGGTATCACCTTCCCCTTGAATGCACCAGCTTTGGCATGCTTCTCTGCAACCTACTTAAACAGGCTAAAGAAAAGAGGACAATGCATTCACAGATCAAGACGTCATTTCCTAAGCAAGGATAGAATCTTGGCCCTCAGTAGGAGCCCTTCTGGATTCAGCAAGGAAAAGCATGGTGGCTGTCTGCATTTCAGCTAATCATCCATACAGCTAGCTTTGAGAAATACAGGTTTGTTGTTTCACTTTCCACTGGGAGCTTCTTTTCTTTTATCTTCTCTCTGCTCCATTCTTTTCCACTTCAGGAAGTGTAAAATTCCTGATAAAACCAGGCATTTGCCTGCATGTCCTGCTCAGCAAAAAGACATCCCAGAACAAAGGACAGCAGGGGATTTTGACATTCCCCGAGCCAATGAATAGTACTTAATAAATGTGAAATCTCAGCACCACAAGGAGAGAAAGAAAAAAGTAACTCTGAACTACTCGGAGCTTCCATGCTCCTGCACCTTCTGTCAGCCTCTCTTCATGAAGTCTTTGTCTAAAGCATAGCCACAGCTCAGTATTCCAAAAGCATAACCACTCATTCAGTATTCATTTAAGAAAACTTTGTGATTATGCCTGCAGTGAAGTCACATTTTAACTTACTGAAAGAGGATGCAAATCTTTCATTAAACAGTAGCACAGTACTTACTCTCTATCTATAACGAGGCACTCCACATTGTATTCATCTGCAATAACATTTGCTGATCTGACATCGTCACTAAAAATTGAAACAGAAGAATTCAGAAGCATATAAAAATCCTCAAAGCACCACACAGGACTCATGTAGGGTCACAGCTGCTATAGGTGAAACTCCTCAAAGGCCTCTGTAGCCTGTATCCAGATTAGTATTACCTAACCAAGTACATAATTGTAGCATTTTACTAGCCATTCTTGTTGTCTAACACAGCATTTGTTTTCCAGTTTCAATAGGGTTTGGATCATGACTTCCTTCAGCAATCTTCCAAGAATTTCAGATGAGATGTAATTAGCATTACATTTATGATGATCTCGATTACATGAGATTTAAATAGCATTACAGCTTACCTTTCCTGAGATGTAATTAGCATTACATCTAGTAGTATATCAGGATTTACTACTCACTTCTGAAATAATTCTCAGATATAAAACATCTTAAAAATCTAACGATCCCTACTCAATTACCCACATAAACATGTTATATATTTGAACATATCTCTCTACTCCTTATCTCTATTTCTTACTATCATGAGCACCATCATGTAAACAACACCTCAGAGCAGTAATAATAGTAGCTATCCATACTAGGAGTCATCCAGAGCCTGGCATAAGGTTTCGTCACAGCTTTTACTGAAATAAAAAACTATAAGCAACAACGCAGAGAAGGCCAGCATTTGACCTCTTCAGGGAAAACCAAAGGTAGATGACAGTGTGTACACTCAAGTTCTCTTTACAAAAACCAAAGCATTAAGACAAATTCAGTCATTGCCTTCATCTGCTGACATTACAATCAAAGCAAAGATTATATTAAAAATAGCCATGAGCTGTATAATCTGACACACAGTGCTAGGTCATTTGAAATACTATACATCGTGAATCAGACAATGTGAACTAACCTAATCAGAGCCTTTTCTCCAAAGTAATCTCCTTTATGGAGATTTTTAATCAGCTGAGGCTGCGAGTGATCTGCAGTACTCTGGGTAACTATTACCTGGAAAGAACATGAAAAAAATTCAGCAAGGAAAGTTTCCAAGTATTGCACGGTTTCCCCTTCCCTTCTGAGTATTTCATAAATGTCTTACACTAAGTAATGATGCAGAAAGAGCTACAAAATATATAATTACTCCCTCCTCTCAAAAATTAAAATCACCAAGCATCCTGTGATTCTATGATCTCTGATTTTTGCTGAGATGAAAAAATTAATATATTCATTACTGCCCACCCCCCAACATTTTCTCCTCTTACCTTTTAAAACAGAGCAAAATAAATTGCATTTTAATAAAAAACTGCAAAGTACTTCAGTTCCCACAGTGGGCAGGCATCATATGAGCTTTTTGTCTTCTCAGCTAAACATACAGCCTCCACAAATGTTAACTCACATTTCCTGTCATAAAAATTCCACTTCCACAGTAGCACACATTCTGCTGATGCCACAAACCAAATCAGAATATCTCCAGATACAGACATGTTTTGGAAACTCAAAATCCCTAGTGGAAGTTTACTGATGAAAATTCTTCTGATTTGATTCTTTGGAGCCCTGTGTCTGCTGCCAGTCTAACAGCTGATGGATAAAGGCTGCTGCCTTACTCTTCTGGGAGAAGAAATAGACCCTGAGTCACCTAGAAGTCCATTTAACTTAGGACTCCATTATTTCTTGGACATTTCACAAGTCTATAGCTTGCCCATCAGATATTGAAACATTTAGGAGAAGACATAGGATCAAATCTCATTTTCAAAAAATTGACTTTACATCTCTGCATCACTGTCATGATGCTTCAGAACATACTTCAATTACATTATAATTTGAACAGTATAACATGGGTTCATTGTGAAAATTAAGACTCCCTGAATCTTTGAAACGCTGCTCCAGGCTTTTATCAGAGTGCTGCGAACTTAACAAAGTACTCAAAAACTCTCTGCACAGTTACTATAGACCAAAGACCACATCCTTCAAAGTAGCTTTTGAAACACAGATGTATATGTTACTTTGTAAGTTAGGTTTATTACATCTTACCTTTCCTTTTGCTATTATGAAGAAGGTATTGCCTTCTTCTCCTTCCCGAATAACATAATCTCCCTTGTCATAGTACTCCTGTTGTGGAAGGGGTGGAAGAGAGAGACAATATTGTTCAATACATGATTAACTTCTTTGAAAATTCTGATTACTATGCAGAGTTCTTAATACATATGGATGTTCCAGTGATGTTTAACTTCCTATCACCTCCTGCATATGCTGCATTCCATAATATGCAATCATTCCCCTATACAAAGTACGGTGGCCAATCTGTAACATATCTTCCTGCAGCAGCATGTTGTTTGTTAAAAAACATATTAGCACTGTATCATCCTTATGAAGCAGGGGAAAAACAAGGGGGAAAAAAACCAAAATAAAAAGCTCTTAAAAGAGTTTTAGATCAAAATCCCATTTCCAAAAGTAATTCTGGGCTTGACACCTCAGTGGGAATGCCTAAGTCATCTATTGCAAGCTATGAAAGCATCAACTTCCCTGTGTCTGACAAGGAACCCTACCTTCATTGTTAAACCTTCAGTCAAGCATTTTTCCATGTTAACTTTCAGCTTTGCAATCTGTTTCCCATAAATAGTCCTCATTTTTTTCTCATCTGAGTGTTTCATCTTCATAAAGGCTGGATTATAGATCCTCTCATCTACTTGCTTGGTTCCTTCCATGTCAAAGATATAACCAGCTTTTACGCCACTAAATGTTATTATTTGCTGCCAACCTGGAATTCCACTCCAACCACTCCAAAACCACTGTCATATTAAAAAAAGCTTGCCTGTTTTTTCATTTTGTTTTTACTTATCTATTTTTCTTTGTTATTTTGAAAGCACACTGAATACTATTTAGAAAAACTTAACAGTCTCTTACCACCTCCAGGCAGTCTATGATCTTGGTCAGCTTATCCTCAGGTAAGTTTTTCAGCAAGGACACGCTTCCAGAAAACAGAAATGCAAAACAAAACCAACCAAACAAAACCAAACAACAAAAGTAGTTGTCATTAATACTGTTTTAATGATCTCTTCTCACCTATACAACTTCAGTACTACTTGAACAAGTATTAAAAGAGAATCCAACCACAGTGATGATTTAGTGAACTTGCTGGTGAGAAAGATAAAACTTCCCATCCTAAGCACTCACACTTGTAAAAGTTAGGAAATCATAGAGCTCTCCAGCCACCCAGGCTCAGCTAAGAATTATTTATGGAAATCAAAGGTAGAGATAGATGCAAAAATACACAAGACATTCTCTGCATGGCCAGGCCTGAGGTCTCGATTTGAAGCCAAAACCGAATGGTAATTCTTTGTTAAAGAAAGAAAATACGAAATCAGTTGATTATGGTTTAGAACCTCTAATTTGACCTCCTTTTTAAGGAAAAGCACTGGACTACTCTGTGTTCCCTGCAGGAGGGAGAATTATTCTACTCTGCAGATTTGCTAGTAATTTATATAGGTTCATAAATTGAGAGACATGCAGTTCTCATATTCAAGTCTCCAGAGGATGAATATTGCTTAATCTACTCCAGTAGCAAATTAACTTCTGCCCAGAGGATTTATTTAATTCTATTTATTTAATATATTGTTTTAACTTCTAGCCATGTAACCTTCCCATACATTTGTTCCATTACTAAAAGCATTCAAGAACCTATTGCTGTTTGCTAATGTAATACAGGATAAGAACAATCAAAATGAGAAAAAAGATTTTATGAATCTTCAAAAAAAAGATCGAGAGAGGTAAGTGTTGAGGCTTTTGAGGCCCTTTGCATTATGAGCACTTCTTTCTCTTTGTAAGGCAGACTCTGCATTCTGCACCTTACGAAGCTGAAACCGGTATTAGGAGTACAAATGCAATATATTTACCTTCTAAGGAAGTTTCTGTATTGCTCTTGTCTTGTTTGTGCTGTCACTCTCATGATATTTTGAAACACTTCTCTGTCCAATGCCCATGTTTTAACATTGGTGATTGCTTAGGAAAACAAAAACCAACAACAAAATCAACAATGCTTCCGAATAATGTGATGGAAGATATTACAATATCAGGTCACGGTACTAGGCAGACTAACTCTTTCAAAATTACCAAGGCCAAACTTTAGAGTATATAGCACCTACTGCAATCATACTTGTAGAAGAACCTTGAAAACCTAGACATTTACCATGAGCACAAACAGGGCTGAATACTTCCAAAGATCTCCTTCTAATCATGGACAGACATTGCATTCAAAAGCTGCAATGTAATCTGCAAAGGAGCTTATTTGAAAGGAAGAAAAACTTGGCTGAATTTTTTATCATTTATGAGATAAATGTTGAATAATATGTCTTGGACCCATTTCTAACTCACATTACACGCAAAGTTTCTGAGATAAGCAGTAAGACAGAAATAACAAAGGTCAAGAAATACATTTAATTTAATCCTATGATCCTCACACAGTTTTCCTCCAATGTAGCCATTTTGCAAGGGAATAAAAAGTAATCAAAACATTAATCATTATCTTTCAAGAGGTAATCAAAATATTAATACAGTAAGCATGCATAAGACCAGCAACAAAGGTGTGAACCACTAAGCAGCCTCTATGTGCAATCATTGACACAACAGAACATATTGCACTGTTTAATCAAAGCAAAAAAAGGTGATTCTGTTCAATTTGATATCTTATTTTAAAAGACAATACACTATATTCAACCATTTTCCTTCTGTCATAAGAAGGAGCAAAGCTGTTTTCTCTGGGATAAAGGAAAGCTACATTAAAAAATAAAGCAATTGATCTCAATTTATCACGAACACAGAACACAGGAAAGAAAAATGCCAGGTTTAAAATGATGTACAGACATTGCTTTTTGTTCTTAACCCTAATATACACATACGCTCTCAACAACCATTTATCAAAATAACTCAAAAATACTTTAGGATGTTGGAAGGGAGAACAAAGGTATTGCTTTGGTTTTGTTTTTCTCCTAAATAACATCTTTCAGATTACTTTGCATGAAGAAAATATGGCAAGTATCCAAGCTATCGTGAATGCTTTTCCTGTATCTGGGGCCTTAACTAAAGAAAACAATTATATACCTAGAGAAGTGCCTGTAATTTCAAAAAGGAAATGGAGAAATCTATAAACACAGGAGTAAAACACATTCCCAGCTTCAAACACAGCTACTGAATGTCAACATGCTGCAGCCATTGAAATGCTGTTTGTCTGAAGTCCTTCTCTTGTCAGTTTTCAAAGACTGCAGGCAAAGAGCATCTCTTGATCCAGCATCAAGAAGAGTTTTCACATGTGTATTTACTAGTCATTTATGGCATTATACTGCTCTTCCTTCACAACAAGAAATACAGGAAAGCTATTGGGGAGGTGCAGGTTTCTGCAGGCATTTTAAGTAATCAAAACCAGTTTCCTGTCCATAATTGGACAACTCTTGTCCTACCTCAAAACCAATTAATGTTAACAATGGTCTAAAGCAGCATGACATCTTACTATGCAGAAATACGACTTTATAATGCTAATACTACATAACAAGCAAAAAAGGAAAATAGGGAACACATTCAAGTAGACCAGTGTGCTAGTAAGAAAAACAATCACGTTATTGATGCTGTTCTGTTTATCAAGCAACAACGAAAACAGATTAGATGTAATAATTTCCATCTGCACAGCCATCAATGATTAAGTGCTTAAGATGGGAGCAGGAAGACAGACCAGGAGCTTTTAAAGCAAACAACTTCTTGTTTTACTCAATTTGCTCATTTTTAAGTCAATATGAACTCTTCATAGTTCCTGGTGGTTCAAAGTTCCTGCAGATTTAGATAAGAAAAGAAATTAGCCTTTAAACACAATTTTTATGGAATGGTAGAGAGTGGGAAAATTAAGATTTTAATCATATTTTTTCACTTACTGTGACCTGTTTGGTCTGTCACAGAATAATTATGGCAGGTTAGAAAATGAATTAAAGGGTACTTAGTGGATGACTACTCAGCTTTACGCAAGAAGAGGCATGTATGTGTCAGAGCAACACTTAACAACTCTATCCCTGTCTGCTGGTAAACACAAAGCAAAAACCAGTATTTGTCTCAGTGAAGCAGCACATCTCACCTGGAAGTTTCACTTTTTTCACTACCAAATTTGAGATCAAGCAAGAATCTCCTGAGTACCAGTTGCAAATACCAGGTGCAAATGAATCTTGGCAAGACTCAGTAACTTAATGATACAGAACTAAAAGAAGTACAACAGCAACTAATTCCTACATATTTTATTTCCTCTTGAATTACACTTTATCTGCCCTATTAAAAACACCACAGTTTCCAACTAAATGTAATTTAAGCCTCAGGGTTGAATTTGACATAAGAAAGAACATAAGAGCCAAAGACCACCGCTGCTACTGAATCATTCAATATTAAAATATAATCCTTCCATATCAGATAGTTTGGTACTGATCTGGCTGAACAGCAGATCCATAGAGGCCTAATTGGTTATCAAAGGTCATGATGGAGATGGAATTACACTCATGGCATACTGTTAGAGTTCCCAAGCAGAAAGAACTCAAGAGCTTACTGTAGATAATCAGGACATGCAGAAATGTATTCAATGAAAACTTCAAAGACAACCTGGCTATAAGAAGGACCTCAAAAAAATTCACAGTTTTCCTTTTGACCAATGTTGTTATAGTAAACCTTAGGTACCTTTCACAGAGGCTGTCCGCGTGCAGTTGTATAAAATGGCTAGTTCACCAAATGCTGTCCACGTAGGTATTGAGGAGAGTAGTTTATCCTGCTGAAAGACTTCCAGACTGCCCTCTGTCAAAAATCATCATGATAATAGTTGTTAAAACTGAGCTCAACTGCACAGAGTGAAGAGAAAACAAAACAATATTCTGCCTTTGCCACTCCCTGGAACAAAGAAATAGGAGCAATGATTGCAAAACAGTAGAGGTTTGTGGGGCTTTTTTGGGGTTTACTTTGTGGGGATTTTGGGGGAGAGGGATGGCTGGTTTTTGGTTTGGTTTTGGTTTGTGTTTTTTTTTTAATGTATTGCTAATCTAGAAATCTGCTCTGGAAGGGAGGGAAAGCTGAGAGAAACCTTTCAACACTAAAAGGCCATGGAAAACAGCCATTCTAAATCCTGATGGATAAACCTTTGCTACAAAACAGTCAGTACAGGTTCAGATAGCCTACTATAGTGTAGACAGACCAGTCTTAACATACTGAACTCCTGAGGTTTGCCTGTTTATACATGTTTATTTATATATGTGCAGGATGCAAAAGAAAGGACAGAATAACAAAGAAGCACATTAAATCTTCAATAAATTGTCTTTCACCCTTACTACAAACCTAGCAAAAGTCAAAGAAAATCTGAATTTCGTCATAGGTCATGGTCCAAAAAAGCCTTCTCCTAAGTATGTTCCGGAAGCTTAGCCCTCTTCTCTCCAAGACACCCACCGACCCCTCAAAAAAGGTCTCATGTGCCAGAAAAATTTCCATGTGCACAATTTCCTCATATTTTATCTTTTTTCCAAAACATTATCATTTTGTCTAGCAAGAATATGACTAACACATTACAAATCCTGCCTCCTCTTTCTCCCTGCACCGTCTATGTTATTCTAACACAGTGGCCATCAATCATATGAAGCAAGAAGCCAGAAGATGTGCTTTCCAAAAATCTGTCACTTGAGATTTGAATGTAAGCATAGTGGCAGCCAGCACAGATGACTACTGCAGTGAGATTATTTCAGACCTGCTGTCAATACTTTAGGAAAGTCTCCCTATCCGAAGGCTTTTTTGTTGTTGATGCAGCTCTTTTGACAACAAAATAGACATCTAATCTTTGAGAACAATAAACTCAGACCTCATCTTGCAATTTCCCCATACACAGAAAACTAGTATAAGCTTCCATTAATGTTGAAAAGTAAGTTTATTTCAGAAGTGTCTCCATTATTGAGCAGTTTTCTGTACTTTAAAGTATACTTGCTCTTCCTTTGGCTATAGCTGCACCAGAAAGGATTTGCTGACCTTAGGCTTTCAGAAAAGGAAGAGGCCATGAAACAGGATCAAATTAAGGTTGAAGTTTGTAAGGCTCTTTCTGTTGCTCTTACTCTGTTTCATAAAACTCACAGGTAAAACTTGCATTGCCCTCAGTAGGGCCGGCAAAAATTATTTAAGAGCACAAACATCATCATTGTGGTTTCCTGCAAAGACTCCTAAATGACTTTCCACTTTCTTGCACTTGTGTGCTGTATGAGTAAGCAGTATTCACCTTTGAGAACAAAAATGTGATTGCCTGGCTCTCCCTGCGTGATGACATAGCTTCCTTGCTGGAAAGTCCTTTCATACATACATTCCACCATATCTTGGATCTGATGAGGCTCCAGTCTCTTCAAGAACTGATTTTTATTCAGAGCATCTGTGATAAGTTTCTTCTCACTAATTTTAAAGAAACAAACAAAGTTTAAAGATCCAGCACAGTTGAGGTATATTATTCACTGGGCATTCATTCCTCTCGAGATGTTTCCTCTCATTTCTAACACTCACATGACCAGTACCACTGACAAATATCACACTTGCAATCAATGTGCATACCCATTAGCAGTGCCAGGGTATGGCCTCTCTTCTCCTATGTGACCCTACCTGCAGAAAGCATTACCTTAAATGTAAAAAAGCTCCCAGTAGAAGATATGCTCCCTAGAAAGTTTTGCACTGTTTCTCACCATATTCTTTCCCCATTGCACAGCTAAGATATATACACTTGCTTACCTGAAGGAAAGAAATGTGAAAGGTGTGCCTTTCCATACCACTGCCTCTCCAGGAATGGCAACTTGGTATAAAATCAGACCCACTTTTCTAACATTCTAACATACTTTTTTAAGTACCCAGCAAAAATGTAACACTGATGACAGTAATAAGGTTAAAATCACTGATACTACTAAGACCTCCTCAAGAGTTTCTCCAATGTGGTGAGGAAAGATGCAAGGAAAGAAAAGAAGACAAAAACATGATTTAACAGCTGCTGTTGTTGCTTAGGGGAATATTAGAAGACACTGGTGGTGGGAAAAACAAAGCAAGTTGCACTGCTTTTAGGAATTTTTAGAGTATAATCATAAGTAAAAATGTAATACAAGGGCTTGTGGTTATAGGTATGCACCCATTAATGCTGACCTCCTTGCTTTCTGAAATTCAGTGTTTATAGCACACTTTGGTGATGCTATAGCAAACTACAGCCATCCTGAGTTATTTTGTTAAAAAGTCTTTAGAAAAGCTTCAATCCATATAAGACAGTGGTTGGATTATTAAGAAAATGTGGAAAATGCAGCAGTGGCTAAATCCACTAACCAACCAAGAAACAGCTGGCTATACTTACGTACATACTGGGCAATCTATGAGTTCTGGCTGACTTATGTACGTTCTAGGTCAAGGGCTTCCTACAAAGCAGTGCCTTGAATCCATGCCAGAGTGGATGCAGTTAAACAACTGCTGCACTGATGTAGTTTTTATAGACCTCCTGCTTACTTTGACTTTACTGCTGAAGTGAAAGATAAATTCTTTCTTCAAGTCCTTTTCTTAATGTGCATGTGTAAGGAACTTGTGTAACAAAATAAACACCCTAACAACTTTCTGAGGCACTTAAAATTCACTTTTGATTGTATTCATAAAAACAGGACAGGGTTACAATCAAAAATAGGTTGTATGGGAAAAACTCATGAATAATATCCAGGAATATCCCATCCAGAGGGACCTTGACACTCTTGTGAGGTGGGCTGATGCCAGCCTGATGAAGTTTAACCATGACAAGTGCAAGGACCTACAGACGGGTCAGAGCGATCCCAGGCACAGCTCCAGGTTGGGCAGAGAAGAGATTGAGAGCAGCCCTGCGGAGAAGGACTTGGGGGTGTTGGTT
>JAOEHX010029321.1:0-11616 GCA_025448015.1 Bolborhynchus lineola | reverse complement strand
AATGCGCTCCTGGAGCACACCCATCTCATCAGCCAGGGTGGGCTGGTAGCCCACGGCGGAGGGCATGCGGCCCAGAAGGGTCGACACCTCGGAGCCAGCCTGGGTGAAGCGGAAGATGTTGTCAATGAAGAGCAGCACATCCTGACCCTCCTGGTCCCGGAAGTATTCGGCCACCGTCAGCCCGGTCAGGGCCACCCTGGCGCGGGCACCGGGGGGCTCATTCATCTGCCCATAGACCAGAGCGACCTGCGGGCAAGGACAGGGGGTGGGCACGGTGCCACCGGGGTCCCCCCCACAGCGGCTCCCTCCTTCTCTATACCTTGGACGTGGCGTCCTTGAGGTTGATGACCCCGGACTCGATCATCTCATGGTACAAATCATTGCCCTCGCGGGTCCTCTCCCCGACGCCGGCGAACACTGAGTACCCACCGTGGGCTTTGGCCACGTTGTTGATGAGCTCCATGATCAGCACCGTTTTGCCCACGCCGGCACCTCCGAACAGACCTGGGGAACAGGGAACCGTGCTCACGCCCGGG
The DNA here is from genome assembly GCA_025448015.1 of Bolborhynchus lineola. NCBI lineage: Eukaryota > Metazoa > Chordata > Aves > Psittaciformes > Psittacidae > Bolborhynchus > Bolborhynchus lineola. The sequence goes on along the minus strand of JAOEHX010029321.1, from coordinate 11,080 downwards.
CCCACCCGCCTGCACCCCCATCTCCCTGCTCCCCTTTTCCTCCTCAGATCAATACAAACGGCTTCAGCCAACTCAGAAGAACGAAAGTCAAAGGGTTCCTCATCAGCGAAGGAATCTCCTGGGTGTCCCCCCCCCCTCCATGCCTGTAAGGACCACGCACCGATCTTGCCACCCTTGGCGTAGGGCGCCAGCAGATCCACCACCTTGATCCCCGTCACCAGGATCTCCTGTTCCACGCTCATCTCCACGAACTCCGGGGCTTCGGCGTGGATGGCAGCAAACCTGCACGGAGGAACGGGGCTCAGGACCACGGGGCCAATGCGGACCCTGCTCGCGCTGCAGAGCCCGGCACCAGCGCGCCCGAAGAGCCAACCCCAACCCCTGGCTCACTGTTTGGTTGTGATGGGGCCCCTCTCATCGATGGGCTCCCCGATGACATTCATGATCCTGCCCAAGGTCTCGGGGCCCACGGGGATGCGGATGGGGGCTCCGGAGTCGAGCACCTTCTGCCCCCTCACCAACCCCTCGGTACCGTCCATGGCGATGGTGCGCACGGTGTTCTCCCCTGCCGAGGGCCAAGGGCAGCGTCGCAGCAGCGCCCTGGGGCTGAGCCCGGGGAACCGCTGCTGCCTCCCCCCGGGGCCCTACCGAGGGGCTGAAAGCCGCAGAAGGCGATGTCCCAAAGGCAAACGTGGTCCTGAGCCCCCTTTTCCCTCCGCCCCACGTTTGAAATCCACGGGGGAAACCAACGCGGTTGCTAAGGGAGAACCGGATACTCACCGAGGTGCTGAGCCACCTCCAGCACCAACCGCGTGTCCCTGCCCTGCACCTCCAGCGCGTTCAGGATGGGGGGCAGCCCCTCATCGAACTGCACATCCACCACGGCGCCGATAACGGCCACGATGCGCCCGGTGCTGGACCCGGCCTTGGCCGCGGGGGCCGCGGAGGCCGCATAGTCCCGACCTGGATGGAAATGGAGTATGGAGAGGGGGGGAGGAAAGGGAAAAGGGGGACAACGGGGACGGGGTCACGGTCGGGTGCGGAACGGCAGCCCCGGGGTTGGGCCCCGAACCCCGAACCCCGAGGCCAGGGAGGGCGAACCCCGAGCCCCGAACCCTGAGGCCGGGGAGGGAGAATTGAGAACTGCAGTGCAAGGAAGTCACACAATACAGAACGGCAAGAAAGGGATTTTTAAGGGCTTTTAACGTCTGAAAGTGCTATTACTGGCGCCAATAGGAAATGTAGAATAAGAAGCTTGCTTAGAATATTACTTTGAAACTCTTGAGTGCTTGTGAAAACACATACCTGCATTTGGAAACATTATGGCTTGTTTCTGCTTCTGATTTGCAGTGCCTACAGCAAGATGCAGATGCAGTAAACCGATAGTGAGTGACTACAGGTAATGGGTTTCTGGTTAGAAATGGAACTGAGAAGGAGTTAGTGTAGTACAACTACACCAGTAGTGAGGGTGTGTAGCACTTGTAGCTACACCTCTGCCAGACAGCCTTAAACAAGCTATTGAGCTTTATCAGTCTGGCTGTACGCTGTCTGGCCGCGGCACTGGGTGACTCTGGTGCAAAGCTGTCACTGCGGTGGCTGTTACTGCACCAAGCTCTAAAGTGCTGGCTCAAAACCCCCCAACAGCCTGTACAGCTGCCGTCCAAGGGGTTAATTCTTGTTGGAGGTGCTACAGAGCTGCTCAGGAGTTTTAATTTGCTTCTCAGCTCCCACTGTTTGCATGGAAATTAGCATCATTCTGTCCGCTGGATTGCAGGAGCTACTGAGGGGAGGGCGTTTGTTGGCATAGGGAGGTTCTTGGTCTCTTTTTGCGTCTGGCTTGCACATTAGCACGGGCATTTTCCAGCCCAGTTTCAGTTGGCCATTACCATTCCTATTAATGCTGGTTGAGAAATGGATGCTGTTCTATTCACCTGCAAAATAAATGGATGCCCTGGACAAATGAGCAATCATCTCTGGAAATCTGCTGCAATATCAACTGTCTTTCTGCCAGCACGAATGGAGCAGGGCATTTTTCAGCTGAAGAAGATCCTACATTATTAAAGATAAGCATTTATGACAATGTAGCATAGCCAGTAAGGGTGGTTTTGTCCTCCTCTTGGAGGCTTAATCTTGCAGCATGCACTGCTGTGAGCCGAACATGCACATATTAAAGTGATTGTATTATCTTTGATGTACTTAAAAGGGCACTGACAATTTGAAACTGGTTTCTCAGCTTCTATTAATAACTCATAATTTGATTTGGCCCTGTTGATTTTTGTTCATATGAAAAAGTTGGGATTGCCGTGTAATAGTGTATAACTGAAAGTCATTATTTCCTGACGTGATTCAGCTTCCTGTTACCATTTCATTCACAGCAGTTCTGTTTTATCTGTCTTTTAACGGCTTGATGTAGGAGGGCTGCCATTGAGTCTGTCCTCAGTTAAGAAGGCTAATAAATGTTACATCATTTCGTTAACTGCATTATGCCACTGTCAATAAAATTCATGGTCATGGTCTGTAGCTTTCTTTATTGTTTTAGATTGTTCTCTAATTTTATTTATGCACATGCCCCTAGCAACTAGACTGCTGCAGTGATTGCTTCCATTCTGCCTTGTGAACACTACAGCCGGTTATACACTGTCAGCAGATCCTTTGCATTTACTAACCTTCTACTACTCACCCCACCATCTCTTCCTTGCCTTTGAGAGGCTCCAAAGCACTATGGTCATACATGAAATTAGGGATAATGAAACCACTGTTCAAGGGCGAACAACCTGCAGCTGCCGAGGCTGGATCTGTGCAGTTACACTTCCACCACTTGGTAAACATGCCCGTCTGGGCAGTGATCCCCAAATACCTTTACCCAGCAACAGCAGGCTCCATCTGCCCCCCGCCAGCCTGGCACGCACCCCGGTCCTCCTGCCCTCACATCCCCATTAGCTTTTTAATTAGGATTTCCACACAATCAGAGCGTGAGACGGAGCTGCGGGAGGCAGGAAAGGCACTGACTGAAAACAGTTCAAACCGAGCTGGCGCCATTTCAGTGCTTCCCATCCCCTCCACCCTTCCCCTTCATCTGCAGTTTGCTGTCAGGGCTCCATGCAAGATGAAGGCTTCAGCGTGGAGCTGCAAAGCCGCCGCGTTGTAAGATACTTTCTGCTTAATGTCTGGGGCAAACAGAGCAAGAGGCTGCCTTTTTTCAGGCGCCCTGAGAAGGGCAGGCCTGGCAACGTGAGGATTTGCTGTCAATAACCCTTTGCAGCTTGTTCCATTCAGCATCATTGCGCAGAATGAAGACGCTGTCATGAGCAAAACAGATTGTTTTCAATATTGCACTTGACTTAAACAATCCACATGAGCTGATGTGACAGACAAGGGAAAACAGTCTTCTCGCTAACACAGAGCTCTGTGTGCTCCTCTGCTCGCAGGCTCGTTTCCTTGTTCCTTGGGGAGGCTTCATTTGCAAGACTTAAAAATAGCCTAGGTGATGGGAAGAAGTGGTGATCTGAAGGTATAGAGCAGCAGTGCTTACTCATGGAAACAATGCCTGCTTAGGAGCCACTCAATTAAGTCAACCAGATTCTTTCTGTTAGCGAGGAATATCTAGGTCATCTGTAAGATGCTTCGTTGGGAGGAAGAAACCCCCAATGACAAAGTTGGAAGTCACTAAGAGGCAGCGTTCGGCTCGGCTCCCAAACAGAGCTAGGAAGCAGCAGCATCTTGTGCTAAGGCTTGTGATTAAAGTCGGTGCCTGCTCCGCAGGCTGCGGCAGCAAGCAGCCATTAGATCTGCTCAGGAGAAGCAGCAGTGCTGCCTTGCCTCCAGGCTCCCTTCCCAGCATTATCACCCTCACACAGAGTGATCCTAGCAGGGGACAGCAGGCACTTGGCATTATTAAATGAGGATTTAATCCTACCCTTTAAATCAGCAAAAAAGTATAAAAGATGAAGACTTTCCCTGTGCTTTACAGCTAGTGCAACTTGCTTCCCCTGATCTGCGCTTGGGAAGGCTGCCAACTGCAAAATGGAATCGCTGAGCCTGGATTTCACTCTGCATCCAGCCAATTACGCCATCCACACATCCCAGCCCCTCAAGTGGTGCAATGCAAGAGACATTTCCAATCTCCATTTGTTTATCAGGCCTTCACTGCACTCCAAAAGGAAATCACAGCAATGGGCTCACTGCGGCTTCCCCTTTCTGCCAGTCCCTGCTCTCTGTTAGCATTACAGCCCAGTCCAAGTGAGCGGTGGAGGCTGGTTCCAGAGCCTCCCCTGGCTTTGAAGATGCTGCCACCACAGCAGGGTCCAGCCACGTGTCCCCTGGGCGCTGCCTGCCACTGCATCCAGCTCAGCACGGAGCCTGCTGGGTCACCGTGTGCTGGTGTCCCTTTCACAGGCACGGCTCTTTCTAGCTTGTTTGTAGGTTTCAGGAAGTAGTGGGGCACTATTTGGAGAGCTCACAGAGCTACAAAGCACTGCCCTTCTTCAGGAGGGCAGCGGTGGCGCATGCAGGACCCTCCAGTCCCAATATTTGCCATGGGCTCACACAAACACCGATGTTCATGGAGGAAGTGGCTTCCCTCACCTTCAACCCCCCAGCTACATCCAGGGCACAGCTCAGACCCCTGGTCCAGGCTGGTGGACTGGGGAGCGAATGAGCCAGTTCTCCAGGGAAACCACCGGAGCCACAGGCGAGGGATGAGAGCCGCAGAGGGCAGCTCCTGCCCTCTCCCTGAGGGATGTACACCCTGCCTGCCCATGGGCTGCTGTTTACGCACATCTTCTCTGTCCTCCATCACATTAAACAGGAGTAAGCCTCTCTGTAATCAATACTTATTGATTGTCTAACTCAACAGCGGCCCTTTCTCACACAGCACCAGATTAACAGAACTCACCTACTTCTATTGCACTTCTCGCTGACAATTGCACAAATGATTTCCACTCTACCACAGACCGTTCCTTTTTGTGCCAGCAATATTCTCTGGTTTAGGCTTCAGAAAACAACTTGTCTGCTGAATTTCCTAATTACACAGAATAAACTGGGGCCAGAACACACTTTATCAGCAGCACCATAGACCACAGCATGAGCCCTAGCACTTGTTACCTCCAGAGACTGCCTCCAGGAAGGGAAGTGTCTCCATGCAAAGTCATGCCCGTGCTGCCAGTCCATGCCTGGACTATGGATCTCCAGTAGTAGATCTCCACTAAACCCCAGTGATGCACCTATGCACACACGTGCATGCTTTTGCCTGTATCTCTGCACGCTGAAGCAGATGTGTAATGCCACATTTTCTACGCCTTGAACTCCACCAGAAACAAGGACAGATACTGCAGTTAATGGATCACACCCTCCAGCGGGTTGTCTTCACCCTGCATTCATCAGCAGGAGCAGGAGCTGTAGGAAGGAAGAAGTGGTTGTTCCAGTGGCCCAGTATTCCAGGCTGCCAGAGAAGCTATGGCTGCCCCATCCCTGGCGTGCAGCAACCTGCTCTAGTGGGAGGTGTCCTTGCCCATGGTTGGAACTGGATGAGCCTGGATAACGGGAGATAGAATGTCCCCCCCAGCTTGCTGCTGCTCTCTGCAGCTGGAGCAGCCCCATCCCTGCGGGCCCACAGGGTGATCTGTGCTCGGTGGGGCTATTCCCTGGGTGCAGGTAGGAGTCAGCCCCAGCTCCGCCGAGCAACCGCACCTTGGCTGTGAGCAAGACCGAAGGCAGAGAAACGCGGTGTTCTCGGCTGATTGAATCACATCTATTTCCGAACAGCTATTTCACCGAGAACACAAAGGCTGCTTTGAAATGGATGCCTGGCCTGGCTGCCTGCCAGCGCCGAGCAGGAGACAAAGCCTGGGAATACAAATGCAGTGCTGGAAGTGGCGAGCCAGGATGCTGCTGCGGCAGGAGTGCGCGTTGCCATGGGGACAGAGTGGAGAAAGGGCCCACATTGGGATGGACTGGGAGCCACTGGAGCCAAGAGAAAGGGCCCCTGGTCCCCCAGCACCCCCAGAGATGGGGGTAGCATCCAGGGCCAGATGCCAGCTCTTGGTCATGCCAGTGCCCATGTCCTGGGCTGTGCCGGAGGGTGAGGATAGAGAAGGGTGTTCTTGGAAAGCACACGGGCTTTAAACAGAAAGGTGGGAACTTGGTCACGGACGAGGACAGTGATGGGCACCTCGTGGGCCAGCCCAGTGCTCAGCAGTCATACAAGGACCCCCGAGGGGCCAGGCATGAGAACAGGGTGGCCCTCTATGGATAGTGGGGTCATAAAAGCTCAATGTCAGCTCTCACCTGGGCAGAGCAAAGTCTCAGCTCGGAGGACATTTGCTTTCTGCAGGCTCTGCGCAGCTCGCCGGGTGTGATGCAGAACGCAGAGAAGCAAGGCTGCTGCATGCCCATAGCAGAGCTGCAGCGGATGGGGCAGGGAGGGCAGGACAGGCAGGAGAAGGGACCATCCTGCACGGAACCGTGGTCTCAGTGTCAGACTGCGGGTGGAATAACTATGGGAAACAGAAGGTGAGTCCATGCCATTCAGGCTCATACTGATACATTCAGGACGTTAGAAATGCAGTTTCGAGGCTCTGTCATAGCCGTGGGTTAAGTGGGGGACAGAGTGGACTTTTCCCCATGGGAAACTCAGGGGTGAGTGGGAAAACAAATCCCTGCACTCTTAATAAATCCCGAGACCCTTCCCAGCTTTGCAGAGCAGGTAAGGGCGAAACAAACCGTCGCTGTATAAGCAACAGGAGCACGCAGGTGCTATGTGATGGAGGCTCTATAAATAGCTAGAGACAGATTAGACAGAACAGAGCACACTGTCAGCACACAACAAAGAATAAACGAAGGATAAGAATCCCCAGGGAGGCACTTTTCTAATAAATGACATTTTGATCTATAGCTCTAAAAACTCATCCCAAGCCATCATGTACTGAATTAGGAAAAGGAAACCCATAACCTGCCCTGTCAGTCCCGAGAAGGGTCAGAGAGGCATAAATATAGCTGCGTGCAGGGTAATGAAGACATCTACAGTGCTCGCAGAGTGCCGTTCTGCCAGAATCCCTTGTCAGCTTTACCTCTGGTAGAAACAGCCACCTGGGGCTCTGTTTCCAGTATTGAACTGGTGGTGCTCTGCAGCCGACCCTGTGCTCCCTCTATTCCTGCCCTGTGATCCCTGCAACACGTGGCAAAACAAGAGCAAAAGCAGCCTGGGTGCTTTCACTACGCATGTAATGAACTCCTTAAGCAGGCTGACATCTCGAGACAGGTATTTCCCATTTAAATCAAGTCCACTGTCTCTGCAGAGGGGCTGAGCATCACCAGTGGCTCCAGGGGCCGTGCTAGACCAGGCTGCGATTGCGATGGCTCCAAAGGCCAAAGATCCTCGTCCCCACCAAATCAATGAGCAAATGCCTCCTCCCAGCCCTCTGACAGCAGCCTGTGATCAGCCACCTCTGGAACTCACTTGTGCTTGTGCAGCAGTCAAAACTCAATTTATCGTACTTTAATTAAAGCTAAAATATTCAGCAGCCTTCAATTTCCCTCATTGCTTTGCAGGGAATAAAAAAAAGGCAGGAGAATAAAGCGAGAGGCTGGAAAGAAAGGCCTTTGAAATAAACATTTCATATATGTAGCCCTTTTCTTAAGAGAAATAATTACGTTTCCAAACCTCCTTTCCCCGTGCAGAGCGCTGCCTCTTTCCACATTAATGCTATTTGCATGCGCCATCTCCTCCTACCCTTCAATAATTTAAACCTTCATTTTTTATTCACTCAGTTGTCAGATTCATTTACATACCATATATCTATATTTAACTCTGAGTTTGCTCGCCTCCTCTCTCTTTCCCAACAGGAAATAGATTTCCCTTCTAATTTAACATCTCGGGAGCAGCTGGCTGTGAGAGCATCACTTACACTTGTGTCAGCGAGCAGAGGCGCTGGACTCCGCCTGGGGGGAGGCAGAGGGGCTGACCCGGGCTCACACTCCCTATGGCCAAGCCGGTACCTTCCTCTCTTCCATGTGGGAACTGGGTTAAAACCACGTCCTCTCCATGTGTATGGAGAGAAAACCCCGTTGTTACCTTCCCAGGCTGGAGCCAGGGCATCGCTCCAGGCTTCTGCTCGAATGTTTGCTGTGGTTTGGCAGCTCTGCCTTCATTAATAGCTCAATGCAATTAATGTGACTGCTGCTAACACTGTATTAATTGTTGGGTTTGTGACCCAGGAGCCTGCTGTTGTCCAAAGCCTCTCTCCGGGTTTCCTGGAGCCCCTTCAGGCACTGGAGCTGCTCTGAGGTCTCCCCTTCAGGAGCCTTCTCTTCTCCAGGCTGCCCCAGCCCCGCTCTCAGCCTGGCTCCGGAGCAGAGCTGCTCCGGCCCTGCAGCAGCATCTTCAGGGGGCTGGATGATGTCCCAAGCCGTCACACACACTGCATTCGGAAAAAGAAGACTGTAACCTGCCCTCTCAGTCAGAGAGGGTCAGGGAGGCTTAAATACACATACCTATGGCTGCTGGTATAGATGAAGAGCAAAAGCCCCTTCCCCTTGCCCAGGTTTTGCTCTCAGATCACCTTGGCCTCATCAGGATAGCATCACAGGCCCCTTAAAAAGCATCCCTGTGGTGCCAGGATAATAAGACATAGCAGTGCCTGCTCTGTCCTGTAAGCACAGTATCGTGGGAGCAAAGAGCTATGTTCCGCATGGAAAAGCTTAAGACCTGTGGAGAATAAACAGCATTAAAGGCAGTTTGAAAGAGAGGAGATGAATGAGAAAGGGGTAAATCAAAGTGTCGGCCACTGAGAGGAGGCTCAGGTCCCCCTCCTTCATTTTCCACATTACTAGAAGAAGGAGTGAACTGATTCCAGCCAAACGAGCCCTCTTGGACCCGGTGCTTCAAGCTAACGAGCTCCCCTTGAGCTCTTCCCTGGAAAGGAGCCTCCCAGCACCTACCCTTTGGCACAGCCTCTAATGAGCACAGCCACCGCCATCTATCTCCGTACCAGCAGAGGAGATGGCTCCTCTCAGATGATCAGGATTTACACCCTGCCCTCGGCGCAGGGACATCCTCACCCCATCCAGCAGCGGGATGAGCCTGAGGACTGCAGCATCTCCGGACGGAGCCAGCTCAGCCTCTTCCCGGCCCCATTGCAGCAGGCACAGGGGTGTGCTGCTCATGGCAAAGGGGCTGCCGGGCCCTGGAGCCACTGCACTGTAAAAGCTGGGATGGTTTGGTGGTCACTGCCTTCACAATGAGCACCGGCAGCTCACCCAGCGCATTCCTGCATCCCCCTGGTGCTTCAGCATCAACCTGCAGCTGAGCCGATGTGTCTGCCTGGTGCAAACAGAACCTCTTGTTTCAGGAGGAAATTGCTTTTCCTGCCCCCAGGAACCTCTCTGCAGTCTTTGTCGGGAGATTTCAGATGGACTTCAGTGTGTTATTAAAAATTCTCCTTCATAATTGCCCTGTGCAGGGCTGTGGGGTGCGGGAGGCGCAGGACAGGCTCCAGGGCTCCATCCCTCTCCTGGTATCACACTTAAATTAATGGGGATTCTTTTGTAAATTGAGGACTAATTTTCCCTTGGGACTAGATCATTAAATTACAAATTACAACTCACAGCATCTGCAGGGGGGGCAGAGGGAGCATTTTGCTCGTATTTGGCCCTTTTTCCCACACGTGACTGGCCATGGCTGCAGCCATGAAGGAGCTCGGGAGAGGAGCTGGACACATCCATGGAGCTTGGAGGACCAACAACACCCCAGCCCGTGGAGAAACGGGTCTGCAGCCCCTGAAGGAGGCAGCAGAGGGGCACGAGACCCCTCCATCCTCTCATGCCAGTGGTCAGAGCTTTGCTTCCCCAGCCGCTACTGCGGGCAGCGTAGGGCTCCTTCACCCCTTGCTGTGCCCATCACCCCTCCTCAGGCCTGTCCTGCAGTGTGGCAGTGACCATCGCCCTGGCAACGGCGCTGGTGGGAGATGCGGTGCATCTCGGAGGTACTAAAGAACAATCCCTCGTGATGGCTGTATTTTTCCAGTGAAGCTCAGCTTCTGTGGAGCAATGAGGCTCAATAGATCTGGGAGCGTGGAGCTGCCTCCGGAGGGGGGACACACTTGGGAGCATTATGCCTGGGGGGCTCGGAGTGAGGCAATGCTGATTTCTTTATTGCTTCGATCATGCATAATTTAAATATTCAAACGACTTTGGGATCCATTGAATTATACATGAACTGCACAGGCAGCAGTTCTGTACCTCCTGGAGCACAGTCAGCGCGTTTCTCTCCCCTCAAAACCTTCTCTAATCTTAAAAACCCCAAAGCAGTCCCAACCCAAACCACCTCGAGAGCAGCCCCACGGCTGGTATTGCCACTGCGTTAATGAATGAGTGATTTGGTGAGCACGGTTTGCTGTTGGCTGCAGCTGAATGTGGGTTATAGTGGTGTTTAGGTCAGTCTAACACAGTGGGAGGCTCCTGTGAGCCTTGGCCCTGCTGGAGTGCTCCAGCACCAGCCCGGGCTGTGGATCCCGCTCCAAGTGAGCCCTGGCTCATCAACCTCACCCTGTTGGGATCATCCAGGGCACAAGGCTCATGGAGAGTGGGTCGTGCAAGAGGCTGAGCTCCAGGGCTGCGTATGCAGGGTGGTGCTGAGCCCCTGCCCAAAGAGCCAAAGGAGGTTCTGTCCCAGCCAGCGATCACGAAATGAAAACCCCTTCTGGAAGCGTAGCCACACGCTCGGGGAAAGGACTCTCCAATGGAGCCTCCTTCCTCGTCCCGTTTTCCATGGCACTTTAAACCCCACGTGTGGGAGGTGCTGTGCACATCTGCCCCTCAGACAGCGTCTCGTATCCGTGAGCAGCCAAGGGCCAGATGTTGTGGGATGGAGGGAGCCCGCCAGATGTTGCAGTGCAGATCAGTGATGGCTGACAGCGCAGCACCACAGGGCCACGGTGCTGCTGAGAGGCAGCGCTTTACCTTCCGTGGGCAGAGATGGATGCGGAAGGGAGAGCTCTGGGATGCTGCCAGCAGCCGCGTCCCAGCCTCTGCTTCTGCTGCAGCCCCAACCTGGGGGCACTCATGGGAGGCAGCAAATGAACCC
>JAOEHX010029320.1:0-10446 GCA_025448015.1 Bolborhynchus lineola | reverse complement strand
AAGAGCAGAAACGGTAACTCAAAATGAATTTCATTTAGTCAGATATGGCAAAATGCTTCTCTGCAGTTCATAAGAGAACATCTGGCCTGTGCCACAAATCTAACACTGAAATCTGTTGTTTCAGTTTCTGGGAAAAAAAAAAATATATAAAAAGAAACCCAATAAAATTAAGAACTCTTTCAGAAATGTGGGGAAAACAATCTAATCCAAGGATCAGAAAAACTGAGGTTGTAGGATCAGAAATCTTCAAAACTTACACAAAACATGTTTTCATATATCAGATTATTTAACCAAAGAGTTTCAAGACGGAAATTTATGAAAAAGCCATTATGAACTTTCCTTCCCACAATCAGTGGATGTCAAACATATTTTGTTGTTTGCTTTTTGGCTTGGTTTTTTTTTTTTTTTTTTTTTTTTCCAGGGAAATGTTTGTATATCCACAATAAAAAAAAAACCAAACAAACCTTCATCTTTAACTTATGTCTGCCTGTCATTTTTAATATTTAAATACAGATAAGAAAAATTCATAATAGTCTTTTAGTCACAAACAACCCAATGGATGTTCACTGCTCTCCCCACCAAATAAACGGCCCCTGCACTGTAAAAATTACAGTTCCATAATACATGTTGAATTTCATGCAGTTATGTAGTTCTATAATACATAGTAAGTATAAATATATTCGAACGCATATGCATTACTAGAAATATACATTTTGAACAATTCAAGCACACACATACACAAACAAAAATTATGAAAAAGCTCTGGATGACTCCACTGAGATTGTCCTGAAAATAATGACCCATTTCCTGGCAGCTTGGTCAGTCCTGATGAAATTGCAATGCTGGATTTCTAAATTCATTTTGTACTGTTAACATAAGGATCTTGCTTAATGTTTTCTTCTTAACAGGTTCAAAAAGACTAGCTGAAGTATTTTGGTTTTTTCTTTCAAATACTAGACTCTAAGCCATCACAGTAAGTACATGGCTGTAGCGGATGTTAGACCAGCAAAATCTCAAGCAGCTCATGTATTTCTAACCATGAACTCATGTGCTTTACATAGGATTTCTGCTTGAGCACACTACATGTTAGTCTGCAAGCACAACACATTGATTTGAGATCTGCTAGCTAGTAGCTGGTTAATTCATGCATGAAATGCATTTACACACCAGTTCACTGGCTTGATTTGTGACACTTTTATCCTTTGAAAAGAACAGCATTGTTTGTTGCTCAACAGTCACAAAAATGCTTTACAACATACTTTATATTGCTACAAAGTAGTTAAAATTTAAGACTTTTTTTAAAGAATCTCTGAGGTGCATTCACAACCATGTCTAAATGATACAGAAGTTCTCTAAAAATTTCCTTTCAAGAATAATTTTGTCCAATTTGAAAAAGTGAAATCATAAGTAATGAACTTGCCAAACCGTTTCACGAACATGCCAGTGATCTCATTCTCTTACCCATTTTGCCCCTCCCATTAAGCAAACAAGAAAGCAAGAAAGGACAAAGCCTTCAGCAGTACTTATAACCTATAAATTTGTTCCTATTGGGCTTTGCTTATCAAACCTCTACTCTTGATTTCTGATCATCTTTGCTAGAATGTCACAATGAAAATGAAAAAGCACTCAAATTCATATTTGTAAGAAACCACAACAGAACCAGCATTTGATACCAGCATGACTGAAAAGAAGCCCTGTGTTCCATTATGGACAGGGTATTTTAAAATATTTCCAGCTGATTCCTAACTAACTACTAAAAAACTTAATACTTTCTTTGCAATGAAATAATTTCAAAAGAAAGGAATTACAACTGAAAAGAAACAAAAAAAGTAAATGTATGGGCAGTAAACTATATTCACAGTGCTATTATAGAGGAGATATTAAAACCACAATTATTTTGAGACAAAAGTGATGTTAGATTATTTAAATTTAAGGTATAAATTTAGCTAAAAGTTGGACTGGCAAATAAGAGTTGGCAAATATGATGATTCTACAAGAAGTTCTCTCCTTTTCATATTGCTTTCCTAGGAGAATCACTGTATCTAAAATCATTCTAATAGCTAACATTTACAGTTAAAAAAATTAAATTAGTTAAAGACCTTTAAAAAAGCATTATGCTAGTGAAAAGCACCCGTGTTCTCCATAGCAATATTCCTTCTTTGCAAGTGTCTAAAAATCAATTAAAGTACATAAGATCAATTGATGGATCTCACAGCATTACCATGTACTAAATTTTTTTGTTTGACTTAAAATCTAAAATATATTATGAGAACACACCAAATGTTTTCAAGCACCATTTCAGAATCAAACATGCAAAGGATTTTCAAAATCCTATTCAATAGATCTTGCAATTTTAAATAGACATTTATATTGATCCATGGCATGACTATCCCAGTATCTAAGTCAACCCTAACATGTCAAACATCAGTTTTCCAAAGAAACAAACAGTAACTAACTAATTTCAAAGAGTACTTCAAAATCACTTGCATGCTGTCCCTGGAAATGTCTTTATTGATTTTACTCCAAGTGGCTTATTTATTGTTACTGACTGCTTGCATACAATGTGGTTCAAAGTTTTGATTTCTAATTCTAATGCAAATTCTTCATTGTTTGCTTTTTGCTTCATTACCTAATATAATATTTCTTTACTACCTGTACTAAATTTCTTCTTCTCTTTACTACAATATACTATGACTGCTTGGATACAGTGTAATTGTACTGTTATCTCTACTGAAAACACTATGCCTGATAGCCCAGGAACAGAGGCTAGTGTTTTAACTCATGGTCTTATCTACAAAACTGGTGACATCTGGGGGAGGGGAGAGGGAGGGTGGAAGGAGGGGGATTTCAGCAGGGGTGGAAGAAGAACAGGGAATAGTAGCAAGGATGTTTGTTCTTTCATGGTCCCTTCCAACTTGAGCTGTTCTACGAACATTTTGAGACAAGTACACCTTAAAATTAATTGCTTAACTTTTTGTATTAGGCAACTTGTTATTAATGTCACTAAATATTACAATTAAATACTCCTCTTAAATTATCTCCTCATCACTGCAGTGTTCAAGAAGTCAAGCTAGACCTCAACTGGCTTACAGCATAACATGATTATCTATAATAGTTCATATTAATGACTTAGAGTTATGCTGCATGCACTCTCAAACCCCCTTATTTACTTATTTGCTGAAATCTGAATCTTAGTATCTGCTGTTTGAGCTATTCAGCAAGGAAAATTTGAAACTGAAGATACTCTCAGAACCTTTACGAATTAAATACTTTTTATGTGATATAGGGAGGAAATTACAGCAAAGTTTGCACAAACAGAAGGCAACACTTCATAAAAGCAGCTCTTCTGAGGAAAACATTAAGTGCTTAAAACTAAGCATGTCTTTCAGTGCTTTGCAAGGATGCTTTGAGCACTTGACCAAAGCAATACTGAGAAGGGTTTTTAAAAAAACAAACAAACAAACAAAAAAAAAAACCAAACAAAAAAACACAAAATTAAAAACACCACCACCAAAGCCAACAAAAATCCCACCACACCACCAGGGAAATTCACAGGCAAAAAAAAAATGCTCACTTTTGCTATTTCATGAAGGACCAGAAATTTTAGGTACAAAACTTCACATAGCTCTGGTGAACCTGCACCCAGTTAAATCAAGGCCCAACTTCAGAATAGACTGTGAAAGAACCTTCAATTCTATGGACCAGGAACGCACACAGTCACAATTCTGAGCTTCCCTGAACTGGGAACTCAAATGAAATCTGCGTGATGAGAGATATTTATAAATGGATTCTTCTTAAGATTCCATTTGATTCTGAGATTCAATTTAGATTATTATTTCTCTAATCTGGGTGTAAGGAAAGTCTCCATGTACCCTTTCAACTTCTGGTAACTTTATTTCACTTGCATTTTATTTACATTGCTGTCATACTAAGAAAAATAACCATAAAGCAGTAAAATAAAAAGTAAATCTCTTCCCTAGTATGTTTATTCTAAATCCTTACATGAGTGTGATGCCTTAAGAGAAAAAAATTAACACAAAAAAAAATCAAAACACACTGCCATAAACTTCTCAATATTATATATGTATAATTGTAAAGTAACTTTTTAGATGACTTCATCATGAAAGTATAACTCCATACCATAGGCCAAAGCTTCTACGACCACATCCCATCTCATTGATTTAGTTGAGTTTTCCACTTGCCTTCTACCCCAGTGAAGTTACAATAAAACAGACAGAAGTACTGAATTACTAAGTATATTTCGTAAGTACACCATGATGCTTTAGTACCACAACGTATAGATTTTCACTGCTTTGGATCTTGGCAGTATGTCAACTGCCAACTCAATGAGTTAGGTCTAATCTGTTACTTAGAAAAAATTTCTTAAGAGGGTGCTCTATTTATTTTGGTAGATTGTGCATCAACAGTAATTTTAAAATCAGGACATGACTCCTCTGTTATCATTCAGACATGACCCCTCTGCATGAAAATAAAAAGGCGAGCTCTTTCCCCCCCAAAACTCAGGCAGATGTTTCAAATGAAGTGAAAGAACCTTAAATCCACTACATTAAGAAATCTGTGGATAACTTCTGAATACCTTCTTAACACTTTCCAGGTGTCATAGTCTGGATTTTGTGAGAAACTATCTTTCCACTCCTGTCAGTGTCAGATGTTCTGGTTGGTTGGTTGTCTTTTTGGTCAGGATTTCTGGGAGGCAGGAGAGAGTTTGGTTTATTTTTTAACTCCTGTTTTTCAATTGTGTTTAAGAACAGTGCAATCTCACAGGGACTTTCTAGTTGATAAAGAAACCTCAGTGTATTCATTACTTGGTGCTTATTTGTAGTACAATAATAGCTTTTTACATTTTAGTTTAGTATAATTTGCCTTTCTGCTTAGAACAGAACAGACAACAAAGTGACAGGGCAAAATCAGGCAAAAGAGAATTCAGATTCCAAACAGTGGACAATTTACACAATATTCATACACATTATCTATTATTAACACAAAATTCACACTTTTAAGAATTGGATGTTGAAATCTAACATTCCTGGCTGCCAGCCATGCACAGAAAACAGACAGGCTAATGCTAAAGGAAACAAATTTTTATTCATTTACCTTCTGTGTGAAATGAACTGTGTAGTGAATTATTTAGAAGAGGAAAATTGTAATTGCATGTGTAATAAAGCTGAAAATTAAGGAGAAGCAGATGGAAGACTAAAAGTTCTTTTTGTAAGTGATAAGAGGATGATTCATAAGTATTTGACATTAGTTAAAATTACTTATGGAACAAATCTTTATGGAAAAATGTTCTTCTAAGACAATGTGCCATCGCACAACCAGCAAAGAGTTATCTGAATTGAGACCCCTAATATAAAGAGAAAAGGAAATAAACTAAAAAAAGAAGAAAACGGGCAAAACTTGTTCACTTCTCCTGTCTTAGCTTTCTACCTCAAGAATACAGGGTACTATCAGAAATGTCACAGATCACAAAAATTGAATTAATTTGTAGTTTTAGTGGTACTCACACTGTCACAAAATGGTAATCCACTTCTTAAAGTCAGTTCAACAGAATGTGGGAAAAGTGGAATGTAAGTTATGAAACTGGTGAAGTTAACTCACTTTGTTGTAAGCAAGCTTGACAAAAGGGTTTTTAAGTCTTCAGCTACTTCTAGAAAAAATGAAATAAAAGAAACCATCCATCTACACTTACATTGTTTCATCTGACTTGAAACATTAAGTGAACATTTTTATATATTGCTAAACATCTAATAATTTAAAATACAAAAATTAACTTCTCATCGTTTTCGTAATGTCTTGCCATGAAAAATGCAGCTACCTTACAGATGATCCTTCAGTGGTTTTTGTTCCAGTATACAGGCCCACACTTTATGCACTCAAGGGTTCTCTCCACTCTAACATTAATATACATTATTTCCAGGCAGTATGGAAACCAGAACTGCAGCGGTAGGAGCGGATGGTGCAAAACAAGACCTAAGTGGCCTGTCGTGGTCTTTCAGCAGCAGACAGTAGGAGCCCCTCTACTTTACTGTCAACAGTATTTACGCTTTAACCTAGGTCTTTTGACAGAACAGACAACTTGAATTTAATTTGTGCTAGAGTTGTGTGCACGCAAACACACACATATAAAATACGTTAACGTAGAGGTAAACACCAAATTATAACTGGAGCTAGTAATACAGGAAAGCGCATCTTAGTTCTTCTCTGGAACTTTGGATTTAAAATATACAGCTAAGTGTTACTGACTCTTCATAGTACATACTCTTCTAGGTCCTATTCTGAATCTCTCATAGCCTTATAGTACTATTCATAGGTACTTATTAAATATGATAATCATTTCACATATGGAAGGGTTCCCTGAGAATTTGAGTAAATTAGTCCCTATATTTTATTAACTGTTAGCAAGTATTTTAAAAGGTCTGTAAACGCAGCCTGCATATTGGGCTTCCTCTTCCATACTGACCATTTAAATTTATTATTGTTACTAATGTAGGACAAATTTGCTCCTCAGTATTGTTTGGAGATGGAATATAAATTACAATGTGATAATAGCTGCCATCATTTTCCTTCAAAATAACCAATCCCTGAGTTGCACTTTGTGATAAAAAATAGAATGGGGAATCCCAAGGATTATCTTTAATTTTGTATTTATTTTCCTCCTATTATTGAAATTTTATGCCTTAACATGAAGCTGTAATACCTGTAAAAGTGATAATAATGGTCTTATTTTGCTCAAAGAACTTTCTCATTTCATTCTCAAAGTGAAGAAAATACACTGCCATAAGAATATTATTGCCTTCTTGTTATCATACACTGTTAGATGAGGCAGGTTATCCCTAAGGACAGGACTTTACTCAGTACCTCCTGGTCCTGCCATGGCATAGACCTCTGTCAAATGACATTCAAAAATTCACATTTAGAAATGGTAATAGCAGAGAATTCTCTTGCTTCTTTGAAGATATTTTTTTGCATCCTTTTACACCAGACAATGTTAACTGTAGAAAAAGATACCTACTTAAATCCCCCAGTATTGGCAATATATTCACTGACACAAAAATTGAGCACTGAAAGAAATTACAGCTTCACACCTTTGAAAAATGCTTGACAAAAAGAGGCTTGTTCTTAGATATTTTTTCTGCATCTTCATGCAATGTTTTGGAACACTGGAAGAATTTCCTTCATGTACAGCTGGTCAACCAGAACACAGTAGACATATTCTGGGGGGGGGGTTAATGCAGACTTTCAGTTTACATTCTCATACTATCTAAAGGTACTTTTCTTTCTTCCCATAAAGGTAACTAGTGTTAACCCTCAAAACACTGAGAACTTTTCCATAGCCCATTATCAGGGGCTGTGGAATAAATCTCATCTGGCATTTCAAAGAAAAAGGTACGTTGACTTTAATCCTCTTGGATTTCTCCAGTTCATTTATCTGTCTTCTCAACAGGTTTATACCTTACAGGATTATTCTTATCTTGTATATTTTTGAAATGCCCATCTGTTTAGTTGTTAATATGGCCACAGTTTTACTGCAAATATTTTAAGATCTCTTACAGAAAGGTTACAAGCTCAATACAGGTTTGCAAGACTGCATCCAAACAGGCAGAGGGTCTAATCTATTAGAATAGCTTTGGTTCGGTCTTCTTCCAAATTACAGCACCTACATTCACATGTCAGCAGCTGAAAAATATATCCTTTTACCCTACCTCTATGTTACATACAAGTGCCTTATGAATATAGAAGTACTTGGGAGAACTTCTAACAATGCTAAGGAAACCCCTGAAAAGTGCTCCCTTTTCTGTGATGTCTGTATTGCCATATAATAAGACTTCAGTCTTTTTTTGTTTTATGCAAGCAGTGGCTTTTGGTATCAAAGATAACAGCAACAGCATAGCCTAAATACCCTAATGAATCACAATTTCACTCTAGGTAGACTCAAGAGCTCAGTAAATTGAAAAGAATGTAACATAAACTGCACATCTTCCCATATAGAGCCAGAAAGCCTTTTCAGATGTGTAAAAGAAGCCTCTAGATACACACGCCTAACAACAAATTATTTGTCGGTAAAAGCACCCAAATTTTATGAATTTCTTGTTCCACAACACAGCATTTTCCAAGAACTGTTCTAGATAAAGAATAACATTATTATGCATTGAACACCATTGAACAAGTGGAGCACCGATGTCAAATCTAAGTTGCTGAAATTTCCTTGAGACAAAGCAACTGTAATGGATAACTTTTAATATCTAGGGAAATCAAACCATGGCTCAGTTCATTTCTCCACCTAGAGGGATCCAAGAATATTAAGCAATTCCTCCACACACACTGATATCTGACTGTTTCTACATATTTGTTTTAAAAACTTGTTCACATTTTGACTTTTTTTTAATTCGTGCAGGGATCATTTGTCTACATAATCTCTCGTTCCTTTTGCTTTCTTCCCATAAAATGGGATTTCAATGACTACATCTTACTTCAGCTGAACAGGGTATCCAAACCCAGCTTACAATATTCCACAGCATTTATGTAAAATCACTATGAGAAAAATGAGAAAATGTCCAGACTACAACATAGAACAGAGTCTGGAGTCTACCAATGCCCTGAAGCAGCTTCATGGCAAGTTTCAAATTTCAGTTATAACACCTTGTTATATCTTATAAAAAAAGAACCATACGTCATACATAAAACTCAGTAAAAGACTACTTTGAAAGCAACACGTGCCATCATCATATGGGAACAAGAAGCCTACAAGAAGCCTACATGCAGACATAACTGGCTTTCAGAAATCACTCTGGTACCTCCTCCT
This sequence comes from Bolborhynchus lineola, assembly GCA_025448015.1. NCBI lineage: Eukaryota > Metazoa > Chordata > Aves > Psittaciformes > Psittacidae > Bolborhynchus > Bolborhynchus lineola. The sequence goes on along the minus strand of JAOEHX010029320.1, from coordinate 1,622 downwards.
TTTGGCAGACTGATTCCAGCCTTTCACATGCAAACTTTAGTGGCTGCATTGCATTTAACATCTCATGTTCTGCATCCCTGATCCTTAAAGGTGTAATTTTCTTATGGCAAGCAAAGTTATTTGCAACTAGCTAAGCATACCGCAAAACTGGACAAAATATTAAATTAACAGGACATTATCAGTATTAGCTTCACAAAAATAAACCATCTACTTGTAAATTCTGTGAAGGAAAATCCCACAAGACAAGAACAGGAGGAAAAGATGACAAATTGTAGCTTTTGAGAATATAGGTCAGCAGCAACTTATTCCCAACCTTTTTTTACTTGGTGTTTTTATATTTATTTATTTTAAAGTCTAGTAGATGATACAGCAGTGACCACCGAGTTTGGTGAAATATAGAGACGAAGAGCCAAGAAAGCTGCTGCAGAAAGTGGCATGCTGGTATCATATAGCACATGGCAGAATCCAGGATGTTGTGTAGGAAGGAACACCACCTCCAACAAAAAAACGTGGTTGTTACCAATACTGAAGTCAAAAAAAAAAAAGCCAGAACAAAAGCAACAAAACACCAACATCACAAAAAAAAACAAATAAAACCAATCACACCAACCAAAAAAGGCCAACAAACCCCAACAACCAGATATCATAATCCATCTTTGAAAGAAGTCAAGTGTTAGCTTGGGTCATTTTCTAATTAAAGTTTTAAGATTATTTCCACCCCTACAAAAGCATTATCAAAAAAAAAAAAAAAAAAAAAAAAAAAATTCTCCTCTTCATTTTGCTTAAAACATGAGAAAATCTTAAACATTTCCTAGCAATAAAACACATCAGAACTGTCCCTGCTCACAATCCTATCTCAATAAAGAGAAGACACAGATCCATCAAAATTAGCTGCATGAACTAATATAAACTTTACATTTTATTTTCAGTGTAGAAGGAAACACGCCTAGACAATTTCTTTCTGCAGTACTGTGTTACTTAAGAGATAATGTCAATGAATTGTATATTGTTAGAGGATAATGGTCTCCTGCTGCTATTAAATGCCAAGGCACAGCTAAGCCATTTATTTGCAGAGCAAGGGAGATTCATTGTATGACAAAATTCTACTACAAATGATATTTATATTATACTGACTAGGATATGTTGATTACATCATTGGATTTGAAATCTGATATTGCGACAGACCAACAACAATTGCCCAAACATGCTTCTCTGAGCTTGCAACATTTGAAATGACTCCCTACAGAACCCTGCAGCATTTGCAACCTTTCATCCAAGCATATAAACCTCACCTAAGTCTCAAATAAGATCACATATATATTTTTATGGCCATTTTATGGGTATAGAAACTAAGACTTTCCCTGCATTACAGTACAGCTTAGCAGAATGACCAGAAGCAGAAATGAAGAAATATTTACCCTAAGGGAATGTTTTTCTACTTGGGTTTGCAACCATTCACTAGCACACAAAAAGTTGGCTGTGTTTTATACCAGCAGCATGAAGGGTTGGTTTCATTTCAACCTTTGGAATGAGGTACGCTGTACGCCAAGAAAGAGGGCTTGGAGAGCATGTGGGCATCATATTTCAAAGATTTCAGGTGTCTAAAGAAAGCAGACTGCTCT
>JAOEHX010029318.1:0-13344 GCA_025448015.1 Bolborhynchus lineola | reverse complement strand
CTGGAGCAGAGAAGGCTGCATGGAGACCTCATGGCAGCCTTCCAGTATCTGAAGGGGGCCTATAGGGATGGTGGAGAGGGACTCTTCATTAGGGGCAGCAGTGACAGGACAAGGGGTAATGGGTTCAAACTTAAACAGGGGAATTTTAGGTTGGATATGAGGAAGAAATTCTTTTCTGTGAGGGTGGTGAGGCACAGGAATGGGTTGCCCAAGTAAGCTGTGAATGCTCCATCGCTGGCGGTGTTCAAGGCCGGGTTGGACATAGCCTTGGGTGACATGGTTTAGTAGGAGGTATCCCTGACCATAGCAGGGGAGTTGGAACTGGATGATCTTAAGGTACTTTCCAACTCTTAACTATTCTATGAGTCTATATTTTAAACCAGTTTATTTAAAACTGTTTAAACCCAGGGGGTTTTAATTTTATAAACATAGGGTAGGAATTTCTGTTGCTTCTGTGATTAATTTTGAGATAGTATTTTGTTGCTGGCTTGGCTGCTTGGATGTCATCTTGTTGAGATGAGTTGAGTTGATGAGAATTACAAACCCGAAATTTTCATGGAAGCATGTAATGGCATCATAAATAGGTGTTGCGTTTGCTTGTATTTCTGATGATGATTATTTACTATATTTTGCTATAGAAACCAGCAGCTGTCACTATTTGTATATATTGAGAGTTCACTTGTGATCTCATTTTGATTAGTGCATTGTTGGAAGAGCTCCAGTCAACCAAGTTACTCCAATTTTATTCCTGTTTCTACAGAGCATGATACAGTCTGTGAAGGAACTAGATCTTTTTTAACGTCTCTGAGGAGAAAGACTGCAGTGCTGGTGGTTTTATTTGTTGTGCTGAGTATGTTAAAAGGTTTTAAACAAGTTTGTTCTAAATGACATTGGCAAATTTGGTGTATGCCGAGGTGAAAGGCCTTAATGATGGCTGTGGGGAATCCCCAGTATACCTTAGTGTTGCGTCTTTAAGGTGGACAGTGTTGAAAGCCAAGTAGCTACATGCTGATGAGCAAAGGCAGTCTTTTGTACCAGCTGCTCTTTCTGTCTGCTCTCTGAAGATTCCCTCACCATTTCAATGGCAGAAACCACAGGTGTGCAGGGCTTGTATTTCTTGGGTTTTTATTAGTCAAAAAGCAAGAGGATGTGGAGGGTGCACAAAGGCACTTCTCTCTGTACTTTGTGGGCAAGTGGATCAGTGACTATTCTACTGAATTTAGGGGAAATGACAAAGTATTTCCCTCCATTGGGTCACTGGAATACCCAGGTGAAAATGTACCATGAAAGAAAGTGAATTATTACGTTAATTCAAGCTTCTGGGGATTGTTCTGAAGGACTGTGGGACAAGCTTTCATTGAAAGGTGATATGCATTTAGGAAAGCAAATGGTGGCAGGCAGAAGGCATGCTATTGGACACAGTGAGCAGAAGCTCTTAATTGCTTCCCCTGTCAGAGAGAACATGAAAGAAACTCATTCTAGAATGTTTTTTATCACCTATCCCATAGCCTTGTGCTCCCCTCATGACTGCTTTATAGTCTTAACAAGTATACTTTTCTGAAACACAGTGGAATTGCAACTTGCCCCATGCTTTGCAGCCTTATTTGCAGATGAGTGAGGTTTAGGGAGAAAAGAGACTTTCTGGGTCTTTTCTCAGCTCTGGGCAAGGATAGAAACAAAAACACTTTTTAAGGGTCAGAAAAGTACATTTTATTTCTGGGACAGTCACATCTCCTGAGAACTTACTCTTCAGACTACAGTAAAGGATCTAGATGTCTAATTCTATGTACCTAGCTCTGACAACTTTGTGGAGTATATTTCAGTTAGATATGTTTATATGTTCACCTTGGTACCCATCTGCAGACTCTAAGTGCATATTTTGTCCCTCAGGAGATGCCAGGGAATTACCAGTACTTAAGCAGCTTGTTCTGTTAGAGTGCTAAATGGATATCAAAGAGGTGCATGGTAAGTTCTTTATATACTTGGACTGCCCTGAGCATTTAAAATGGTTATGTCACTTGAAGGCTTCAAAAGGGTTCTCAGCCATACTAAATCAATTTTAACAATATGGGTAGGTAGGGTTTTTTATCTTTTTATGACTGGTGGTGTTAGTGATTTTTGCCAGTGTGATGGTTCTGCAAATCTAGCATACTTTCTTGACAACTTCTTTTGCTGGACTCTGAATAAGGTTTTCTGTTCAATATTTTCTTCAGTTCTGTGTTGTTGTGTGCACTGCTGATTTCCTCTTGGGTAAGAGGTGCTGGAGCAGTGTTCTGCACCTTGAATTATCAAGCTATGTGAAACAAAGAGATTACTAATTGCTAATAAAGATGTCATGTTCTCTAGCTCTTTAACAACACACTTCTGCAGCTACTTGTATTGCAGCTACTCTCTCTCTCCCAAATACTTCTGTGCTTGAGGCAAAGATTAGTGAGTTAGATTCTTTGGCTTGTGTTACACAGGCCAGGTTAAGCAGGCTGCTCTGCTTGAGTGGGGTTCTAGTTTTATTAACATCTGCAGCAGTTATTTAAAGTACCATTTATTAAAATTTGAAGGAAAAGTACATCTTAGTTAAATAATACCAAGGGTTATCTTACCAGTTTTAGAAGAGTGCTATTTTTCTGAATGGTAATGTTTGCCAGAGCAGTGTCTTCAGTTAATTCTTGTTTTGAGACGCAAGCCCTGCAATAACAGCAAGTGATAAAAGCTGTGTTTAACATTTCAGAGTTAAATACTGAGTTTAACATTGCCAAGTTTAACATGTCTGTATATTCAAATGTGGTTTGTTTTGTCACAGATTGACATGTTATGGGCAAGGGTGGGGGTAGGTTGGAACATCCCTCATTTGAATGGACTCAAGCAAAATGGAGACTACTGTGGGTCCCCTGGTGGTGCTTATCTCTTTGACATGCATATGACCCAGGAGCCTCACTTTTGTCATGTCTGTAATCCTGCACAAACCCCTCCAAAACTAGAAATTTGGTGACTGTTACCTAAACCTGTTAATAATCATAGTATCATAGAACAGTTAAGGTTGGAAAAAACCTTAAGATTATCTAGTTCCAACCGCCCTGCCACTTGCAGGGACATCTCACATTAGACCATGTCACCCAAGACTCTGTCCAGCCTGGCCTAGAACACTGCCAGGGATGGAGCATTTGTCATTTCTTCGGACAACCCATTCCACTCCCCCTCACAGTAAAGAGCTTCTTCCTTATATCCAATCTAAACTTTCCCTGTTTAAATTTAAGCCCATTACCCCTTGTCCTATCACTACAGTCCCTAATGATGCTTCTCATAGAAATTAAGGTCTTCCAGCATTGTGATTCTCTTAAGATAAAATGTATTCACATAGTCTTGGTAGGTGCCCTGGTAACTTGGATTCCTTTTTGTCTGCCCTTTTGCATCACTCCATGTTCAGGGGCTTTTTATAGTCATTTAATTATGCTCTTTCATCTCTGGAATCTCCTAGCTCGTTTTTGAGCTACTAGACAATTCTCTCACTTTAATTTCATTTAAAAACCTACTTCTAAAAATATGACAAAGTTTTGCAAAAAGTACTTTGGGATGATGCAGGTAAAGGAATGTTTCTGAAGTGGGCTATGAGTAATGGCTTTCTTTTTGTGCTTTATAAAGTTACTAATCCTTGATGTAATAAACATTAGAATTTATCACTGTTACTACTTTTACGTGATGTGATCTTTTAGTAGTAAGTGTACATCTGGAACAACTTGCACTCTTCTGGTTTCATTCCACATCTGCCTTTAAAATTCTCTTTATTCCTGAAATACATGCATTTTCATAACACAGTCTGAATGACAGCATTTTCATAATTATGTTGCTTAAAGAACTCAAGTCACACTCTGAAGGCTTTAATCCTCCAATTAAGAGAGAACATAAAGGCTGCATGTTCTAGCACATTTCCTTAGACTTTACATATTCAGTAAGATATTTTCCACTTTATTGACTCATTTGTAACCCTGCATTATAAAGAAGTCATATTATCTGTGTATATTTTGGAGTACTAGGACTAAATTCACACTTGGCAAATAACAAATGGAATGTCGGCAAATTTTATACATATGCCATTCCACAGTTAGTGTAGATTGGATCTGGGTCTCTTTTCTGACACTCTGAGTGGTTCAACCACTAGATGACATGTCAAATTCCCTGAATTCCACATACAGATGAAAATACGTAGGTCCTACTGCTAATCTTTCCTAAGCTCTAAACCAACAGGATCTGGCAGATTTCACTCCTTAGTTCCCATCTTCCCAGAGCTGTGGAAGAGTAACTGTGGAGCTGCTTCCAAAAAAATATAGTGATTATTTGCCAAAAGGAATGCTGCATATAGAGAAGTGTGTTAAATGTTAGAATTCTACTTTCACTGTAATGAAGCAGATCTTTAATTCAGGTAGGTCCAGTTTATTTCAGGTCATTTTCCAACTATGAGAGCTATGAGAGTGTTTATGTCACATGAATCTCACTCACAAGACGACCATGCTGGAATGAGTTGCAGTTTTCGGGCCAGGAGTTAGTCTAAGTTTTAAGCATCTGACATTATTAATAGAGCCTTTTTGTGTGCCAGCCTTAGTCTGCTGACAGTGCTTCTGTTCTTGCCAGATGAGCTAGCCAGGAGGAAGACTTAAGCATTAGTGTGTACGAACATGTTGCAAATGCCTCAAGCCCCAGTTAGTCTTCAGTCAGAGCTTAGACATCTGAAAGCTCAGCTGCAGACAAGCCCACAGAATTTGAGGTTTCTGTTTTTCTGCTCAGAAATGGCTTAGAGTTGTGCCTTTTCTCCCTTGTCAGTTGACAGTTCTTACAGATTACAAGTCATATACCAGAAAGCAGTTTTGTGAAGTGCTTGTGAAAATAACAGTGCTATCCATACCGTGTGCTTGTTTCTTCAGTGGTGGTGGACAGCTGCAGCTAGAAGATGGCAGCCTCAGTTAGTTCTCCTTTAGGGGACAGATTTTACCGTTTGAGATACTCACTGTGGGAATAGGTACACTAGGAATTAAGGTTGTAACAGTTTCACTGATTGCACTGAATTTTCCCTATTTGCATATTGTTTTGTTTGTTCTTTTTAAGTTGAATTCATTTTTCGTGTTTATGAATGCTCTCAATTGTATACATTGATCTAAAATGTGTTTGCTTGAGAAGACATAAGCAGCAGTGAATGGTTGCATGCACTGCTCATAAATTATGTGACAATGCATACAGCCATAATGCAAATGGAGAATGAATGTGTCAACACCAGGTTATAAATAATATCTTTCATTTATCCACCTCTGCATTCCCTTGAGTCCAGTCTAGTCAGTCATAAACTGTAGCTTAAAGCTGTTTTCTGCACAAATAATGTATCATTGCTAATTGATGCATCATGTTAATGTCAGCACAGAGAGAAGAAGGGATGCAACAGTTGTGTCTACATTCCTTGAAAATGTTTCAAAAATTAGATCTAAATGAGAAAGTGCTGTTGACTGAAATATTATCAGGGAAGGGAGCCCTCTTCATTAAACTGTTCTCTGGGAGATAAAACTTGTTCCTGATCCAATAAATCATATGTGGCTTTTCTTGAACCATAAAGCATTTTCTGTGATCATGGCATTTTCATATCCGTCACAGAGCCATTGAACCTACACCCTGTAATATGGGTTGGGGTGAGACTGGGAATCTGATCCTTCCAGGACTAGTGATAAGATACCCAATTGTGTCAGGCTTACTTCGAGAATTTTTCTGCAAACTTATACTCCCAAAATATTATCTAAAAAAAAAATAAAAAAGTTATTAATTATCTGCAAAAGCTACCATTTCTGTATATTTGCAGTATAAGTATATTTTAATGAAAAGCATTTCTACTTTCTACATATGTACCTATTTTTCCCCAAAACATACAGAGCAATTAGAACAGAATATGGGTTAACCCAGCCCCACGTCTGAATTTCATCACTAGAAGGCCTTTTGACCAATACAAGTTTAAAGTAAAAGCCTTGTGAACATTTGGTAGATTTGGTATGACATGTTTGATAGATTTTGAACATCCTTATACTGTAAAAGGGGAATACATGCATAGCCATGTGATATCTGTTTTCATATGGTATGAAAATAAGCTGTGTCAGTGAACCACAGCTCTTTCATACCAGCTGAGAAACCAACTAATGGGAGTTTTATAATGGTCCTGGCCTGTGGCAGAGGGGATGGAACTAGCTGATATTTAAGGTCACTTCTAACCCAAACCATTCTATGATAATGAATCTTTCAGTCCTAAATAATGTTCACATGAAAAGCTGTCGCAGCTGTGGTGAGAATTCCTGAGGTCTGAGTTTAATGGCTGTCCCTTGAAATCTTAAGGTGTGGAGAAAGATGGTAACAGAGTCTTTGTCTTGGAGTGCAGTGCTTGCCACTCAAAGCGTTTGCCAGGTTACAGTAAAGACGTAATGAGAATTAAAATTGATATGGAAGCTTCTGATCACTTCAGTGTTTAGTCCAGTTGGTCACTGTGTTTACTGGACAGAAAATAAATCTTTGGGTGCAGAGTGAGGTCTCTGCATCTTAAACTGGAGTCCATGTTAGAGCTTGATGTTGTACAGGTCTGGGGAACTCGAGGGTGCATTCTTCATATTGTGTTCAGGGATAACATGCCCATCTTTACATCTCTCTGTGGAGTATGAGCCAGCCTTACTCACCATCTGAAGGGAGGGGAGCAGGCTCATAGCCTTCTCTCCTTTGCTCCTCAGCATGATGCAGTGTGTGGCCTGCCCTGACTACTCAGCAGGGCTATGTTGCAACCTTTGTGTCATTGTTTTATTTCCCCAGTGATATTCTTCCATCTGAGTGGCTTTACTTTCTGGGAAGTTTCTCAAAAAACAATTTTTCCTGTGACTGAAAGTTAATTGCAGTGAGAATTATTTACTCTATATCTTGAAATGACAGAGGAATGAGTTCATGTCCTGTCTTTTTTTTTTTTTTAATAGCAAACATGCTGTTGTTTGTGCACACTCAGTGTTTGAATGGCTGAGTGGCTGTTTGGAGGTGTTTTATTTTTGCAGCTACAGTGTCAACCGAGTTCATAATAAGTGGTTGTACTTGTTAACATTTGACTTTTCACAGATGAAACCTGTATTAACGCTTGTCAGTTTGGAGTCCTGGCAGTCCAAAAAGTGACCTTTATTCTACTGGTGTCTTAGGCAGGGTTTATCACTCTGACAGAACCTAATTAAAATAGAAAAAAAAAAGAAAGATCAGTGAGTGGTGTCTGTGTGAAGCAGAGAAACAGAGTAAGAGCTTTTACTGCCCACAGTTCATCTATAACTAGTTACTGCCCTTCCCTTTTCTTCAGTGATGGAAGGAACTTTATTCTGCCAGCCATTATTCCCTCTCAATGAGCTGGGATAATCTTCCTTAATCCCTTGGAAAAGTTTCTTTTTAATATGTTCATTCTGAACTTTTGATCACTGTTCACATAGGGCCAGGTTCTGTCATGCTTTTTCCTGCCAAATAGTAGCTTCCTCTGTTAAAAATGCAACCATGAGTAAGGACAGGAATGAAGAGAAGCAGGCTGTGTGATGGATCCCTAACTGATGAATCCAGCTGTGTGAATTTTCACCTGCTGTTATTTTTTTTCATGAGCAATAACTTAAACTTCTTATTTTATTGTCAAATCCTTCCAGTTGCCTAGAGGAGTGCTAAGGCCTGTGGTCTATTTTTTGGTAAAACGGAGGGAGACAAAAGCCTGCAAACTATGCAGTTTTGTTTGTGTTCTTTTTCATGAGTTCAGCTTCTGCCATTAAACACAGGAACTTGTTGGCCATCCCCATGCCATTAGTGTCAAAAATTCAGTGAGCTCTTTCAACTCCTTGTCTCAGTAATCATTATTTCCACAAGAAACTTATATGATAAGTTGAACAAAGGACTGCTGTCCCTACCTTTGATACTTTAATAATCCTCAAAGTGCAGCAAAGTCAATACTATCCAAAGAGTCAAATTAGACAGACTTATCCCTTAATGACAGAATAGTTCGTATATTACCTTATGCCAGAGTGTTAAAGCTAGGAAGAAATTCTCTGTGCTTTGCTTCTGTGATTACCTGTTAAGGTCTCTTCCTTAATAGAGTGAAGAAGGTCTAGTGTATTACCTGTTTCTTATTTTCTAAGGTTCTTGGTGACTCTCCACCCTTCTTATTTCTGGCTTTTTTTGTTTATGTTGTCTGTTTGTGAAACTAAGATTTTCACATTCTCATCAGTTCCTCTGTTTCTGTCTTCAGAGGTGGGTTTATTAAGTGACAGATGTTTCAGGTCCATCCTGTTATTTTCAAATGGAGCAAGGTTGACCTTGAATCATTATCTTTACTTCACTTGTTACAGTATTTCTGTTCTCATAAGCCAACTCGGAGGGACTGTAAAATCGTTGTGTTCCCTGCAAGTTCCTGAAGAACAGCAGTAGTATCAGCTCCACATGGTGTGGAACCTACGTCACGTTAAGGTATAAGAGCAATAAAGAGGACACGAAGCAGGGATCTTCTAACACTTCAGTTCTTCAGTGAATCATTCTGACAATAAAAATATTATTTAACCAGTTCTGCAGTAAAAACTATGGATGTTTCTTAGTAAGTGTGGCTTCAAAGAGGAGATGTGATAGAGTATCAGCTTCAGTCATTTGAATCTATGCAGACACCAAAATTTAGGATGTCTAAGAACAAATCCCTGGTATCTCTCAAAGGGTTAGTTTGAAAAGTAAAGGCACTTACATATAGAAGGATTAGATTATTTTAACTATGCATTTCATTCAGTTTGTCATACAACATGGATTCTTAGTTACAGTGTTAGATCTATATGAACTTTACCTTTCTTATTATTGGCCACAATAGCAGTTGCGTCCTGAAGTATCTATAATTACAGATCCTAATAGCACATACTTTATAATATAGTCACATATATGTAAGCTTCTTCTGTTTGTTTTACAATGAATTTTATGAGGTTTTTTTTCAACTAATATATGAGAGGGGTGCTGGATTACTCACCGTTGATACACAGAGGCTACATTGTTGAAGATTCTTTTTCAGTACAGTAACTCTTCTTCACTGTGAAGAAGCCTCTTAAGCCTCTTGAAGGAGGGTTACGTATTCAGGCAGCTGCATTCCTGGATTTGAATAATTACATCCTTCGCAAAGTGTGTCTTGTCAAGAAACCAGACCCAGTATCCATTAAAATCTCAGAAATAGTGAACTGTGGGAAAGAGTCAAGAACAGGGGAAGTGAGGGGTTTGAAACTGGCTTTGGTTATTTCAGTACATTTTGAACAAGAAGTCCTTTTCATGTTAATAATCTAACCCTTTCCTGTGTTACTGATTTTAGCTGATGAAGGAGTTTCCTCTGCTCAGCATGTTCAACATCCATGAAAACCTGCTAGAGGCTTTGTTGGAACTGCAAGCATATGCAGATGTCCAGGCAGTTTTAGCAAAGTATGACGGTAAGTTCATATGTATTTATATTTTCTGTATACAGTAAGCACAGAAGCAGTGTTTCCAAATCAAACTCTTGATCACAAGCTTCATAGATGCTTTTACACAGTCCTTAATCAAAAAATTAAATATTATGCATTTTTTTCTGGCAGCCCAGGCTTAATTCATTGTACAGCATAATGGAACTCATTAGCAGCTCTTCAGTGCTTTTTGCTTTCTGTTGATGTTTAAAAGTTCTGTTAGGTTCTGCAGACTTTTTATAGCATGTTATTCAATCTTTGTCTGAAGGAAGGATTATCAGTTCCCTTGTGTGGACTTTGATGTGAATGTTGACTTACTAGCATGCAAGTGTTTTACAGACATTAACTGATTTGACTTTACAGCAGGCTAGTGAGTAGCAGACTTTATGTCTTATGGGAAAACTTGGAAAGCTCAGAAGATTAGATGAACTTTTTGCATTAATTTTCAGTATTTTTCAGTAAACATTGGTTTATGCAGCATTACATCACTTTTTATGTTAAAATCACATCTCCTGCTGACTTGAGTTCTAGTCCTTTGAAGTTGAATTCCTGACACCAGGGTATCAGAGAAAGGATGGCATAAGAAGTGCCAACTAGCATACTTTGTTTAGTTTAAGTTAAATGGGTTTTCTTTGTATTATGTAGAAACTTTTGATAGAAAAAGGAATATAATCCAGTTCTCTTTAGCAGCAGTCATCAACTTGCATACTTTTCTGCCTCTCCTAACTACCTATCCCAATCTTCTCTTCAGGGCAGTGATGGTCATAGTACATCTCCTCATCCGCTTTCCAACTCCTGTCTTGCTAGATGTTTTTTCCATCTACTCTTTTCTTTGTGGCTTCTGTCTCCTCTTCATTTATTTTTTCCTTCTGTATTGCCTGGGTGCCAAAAAACGGAACAGTTATCAGCCCCAGTGCTTGGCCCCATATCATCACATGGAACAGTGGCAAGGTGCAGAAGTTTATTGGGGTGCTGACACCTGTGTACTTAACAAGCAAGGAATCTTTGGAGGGTATACCAAAAAAATTGCAGAAACATCCAATGAGTATGTACTAACTGCTTTCTTCTAACATCTTATAACTTAGGAAATAAAGATAAACTTTAATGAGGTTAGCAATAAATCATTGGCTTAATACTAACACAATCATTGTGCCGAATTTCAGATCCCTGCAGCAGACTGTAGCAGAGCTGAGATTGTTTAACACAAGATAAATAAGCAGCTGATTACAGGCAGCTGTAGTCACTGCAACAGTCCAGCCTGCAATGTTTTGAACTCTTTCTGGAATCATTATAGGCAGAGATAAAAATGTCACCCAGGCCCTTGAGTACTGCTGTCCAGTAGCAGTAATGACACTGGGAGAGATCTTGGTGGTGCTTTGTCTGGTTGAAGCAGAGTGGTTGAAGTTAAAGTGGTGACATCAGAGCCTTTCTTGTGGCAGTATTCCTGTGACACAGGTGTAGATCCCCGTGAACTTTATTTTGGCTCATTAAGACACAAGTAAAGAGAAATGCCCATTTTTCTGCTCCAGGCGCCACAGGATATTGGCACCTTCTAGTCTGTAATGTAGTTATGAGATAATAGTCATGGGAGATAACAGAACTGTGACAGAACAGGGACTTAAGCCATGCCCTCCCAAGTCTCAAACTAAACTCCTGTTCCAGCTCTACTTTTACATATTAAAGCACTGGTCCGTAGTTCAAACAATACCATAGTGACACTTGGTGTCATGGAAGTTGCTGAAACTTGAAGGCATGTTTTGTTTTCTTAAAAGCATCTGATAGAATCAAAACTAAGGTCATGATTATAACAAATGGGGCTTTTCAAAATAAAACTCTTCTGACTTTGAACTTCAGTTTCAACTCATGCTTTGCCATGTAGAAACAAAGGTGTGTTCATACACTAGGTGTACACAAGGACTCAGCAAACAGTCTTAACCAGTATAACCCTTATAGTTCATGAGTCTCAGAAGGCCCATCTCAGGGAGTCTCAGCTCATTTTAGAACTCATCAGCTTCATGTGTTGTAAGATTTATTAGAATATAAAACAATGAACTCATTTATACTTTCCTATCTGCGGTTTCTGTTGGTCCCACTCCAGTGCCTTTTTTTGACTAATTCCGAACCTGATTTATTGTATTTTGATAGCATATGAACAAATTATTTCCTTGAGCAGTCTGCCTCCACCCTGGGCTAGAAAGTTGGACCACATTATGTGAAACTGCAACCTCTGCAAGCAGACACACTGCTTTACCAAAATCCATGTGTTAAATTGTGTTTATATTATGTACCTGGCAACAGAGCTGATGTCCATACTCATTATTCATGGAAAAAGGGCCTCATTAGTGGGACGGCATGCACTGCTGCTGAGCTACATCATTATGGTTTCAGAATTCAGTGTCTGTCAATAGAGTGCAGATGACCTCAATACTGTTGGAATTCTGAAAACATTTTTGGCTCTGATTTAACACATATCCACATTATTTACAGCAGAAAGAGTAATGGCTGCTAAATAGACTGTTCTTGATGGAATAAGCTTCTGGTATTCATAGAAGATAAAGTTTCTCTGCTCCTCTATCCTTGCTTTTTAAACATCCTGGTTTCCAGTGGAGTAGGTCTACTTGTTGTGTTGCTTAGAGCAAATGATTTATGAATTTCCCTGGACAGGCAGTTGCTTTGATTGTTATTATCTGTAACCTGGGCACTGTGAAAACTTGGACCTTTCTGGAACTGAAAGTCAAGATTTGAAAAAAAATGGATGCCTGTGTATTTAGTCATAGTGATGCAATGGTTCCTCCCTGAACCTGTTCTTCCTTTCCTTTTTCAAAATGACAGTGTTTTCCAGTGAGACTGTAAGCCTTCTGGTTTGCAGGAAGAACACCTTATAGAGATTGCCCTTTCACTTACACCCTTGCAAAGAAGGATGAAGATTATGTCACCGTGTAGACAGAATTCACTTGAGAAGATAATTTAGACCAAAAGATACGTAGAAAGAAGGTGGGGTTTAAATACAAAAACTCCCATTCTGCTTTAGGCTCTGACACTTTTATTTGGTAACAGCTTACTTCAAAGAATCCTACTTTAAACTAGTGTCAAATCAAAATGTAGGCCTTTGAAGAAACACTTTAGAAACAGTCTTCTTTGTCTTGGAATACTTTCAGTTTAGTGAAATTCAAACAGTTCATGTTGAGAAATTAGTTCTCTAAAATGTAGCATACTCAAAACTACTCTCCTATCTCCAGTCCTCCTCTGAGTTCTTCATGTCCTTACATATAAAATGTGTAAATTCTGTTTACATTGAACTTGAAGGTATTCCTTTTGTAGATGGTTGCAGATTGATGAATTAATTGCATAGAGCCTTCAGTTACATAAGCTATGGTCTCCAGGGGTTTTGTGTGTATGTATGTATTTGAGATCACAGATCCACTCAATCAGTTTCATTGCTTGTAATTATTGTTTTGCATTTTTGTGAATCATAGAATCATAGAATAGTGAGAGTTGGAAAGGACCTTAAGATCATCCAGTTCCAACCCCCCTGCCGTGGGCAGGGACACCGCACACTAAACCGTCACACCCAAGGCTCTGTCCAACCCAGCCTTGAACACTACCGGCGATGGAGCATTCACAACTTCCCTGGGCAGCCCATTCCAGTGCCTCACCACCCTTACAGTAAAGAATTTCTTCCTTACACCTAATCTAAACTCCTGTTTAAGTTTTAACCCGTTATCGCTTGTCCTATCACTGCAGTCCCTAATGAAGAGTCCCTCCCCAGCATCCCTATAGGCCCCCCTTCAGATACTGGAAGGCTGCTATGAGGTGTCCATGCAGCCTTCTCTTCTCCAGGCTGAACAGCCCCAACTTT
>JAOEHX010029317.1:27827-39334 GCA_025448015.1 Bolborhynchus lineola | reverse complement strand
AATAAATCTCTAAGTATCTCTCACTACTGTCTGCAGACTCTGGAAATGATTAGGAAAATGTTCGTTTTGTTCCTCCAGTTTTGTGTTTCATAAAAAAATTCGGCTTTTTTTTCCCCACCCATTTTCTTCTTCCACCTGGAATCTCAGCCCAAAAGAAAGGCTTCAGAGGAGTATATCTGAAAAACAAAATTGCAGCCAAATGCATTATCTCATGAGTAATGGTGAGATGTTCCAGGAGATTTGTTAAATGATTGCTTGGTATAATTCATAATTATCCTGATGATTTGGCATTGTGTCATACAGACATTAATCTTTTATCCTACAACTAAATGTGTGTATTGTGGGGAAGAAACCACTTTTTTGCCTGTTTTTTGTTCTTCATGAAGATACTGCATTGATTGTGCTGGTTGGTGCTGTCTCTGTGTCTTGTCAAGGAACTGATAGGGGAGTTGATGGCTCTATTTACTGTCATTCCAGTCATTAGCAGTTTCTGATGAAGGCTGTTTAAAGGTCTCTATTTTAAAAGCTTTTGCTATTCATTTGCTGGCTATTCTACATTACCAAGGTTAAAAACCATCTCAAATCTCCAGAGAGTTCAAAAGACCAACATTTTAAATTTTGTGTCTAGGCCTCCTTATGCCTGACACTGTGAGCCCAAATATACACAGAATTTGAGTGGTGGGCTGTGTTGTAGAGTTAGCACTAATAGTGGAAGGAGGGTATGCCTTCCTTTTTAATGTTGGGTTAACATTAAAAAAAATACAATAGATATATTTGAAATGTTGTCTGAAGTAGCAGTAAATCATTAAAATGTGCAGACTTTCAGCCATGATTTCAGTGTTAAAAACAGTAAATGTCAAGTAGGTAAAAAAGATTGCCAGTGTGAGAAAAGATGTTTTTGCGTTGCCACCCATCCCCATGCAGGTGCTTATGATAGGAAAGTTACCATGCTCAAGTGCTCAGCCGACATCGCCTGCTGTGCTGGTGCTGAGAGTGATTTGTCATGGAAACAATCCTGTGATCATTGCCATGGACTCCTCATGAACGCGTTTCCTTTTCTAATTTCTTTGCTATGGCTCTGCAATTAAAGAAAGGCAGCTTTTTGCTTTTATAATGAAGGCTCTAACTCCACTGTGTTTCTCTCCTGGCCTCCTTTCTCACCAGGGTATATAGCTCAGCCCAGTGTTATCCTATGCTTTCTTCCATGGTATTTCTTTTGTGTTTGGTGTCTTGTTTGAATGCTTCTGGAAAGTAACTAGATGCTCTTTTTTGAACTTCTGCTTCAGATTACATATACATTAAAATCCATTGGAAATTGGTGAGGAGCCTCTGGGGATTGCTCATACCTGTTTTAGAGTATACTTACAATTCTGTGGAGTTTTTTTCCTTGCTATTAGTGTCACCTAAAGAAAACAGAGTTTAAGTAAGTTGCTGCCTGTTTTGCTTGTCTGGATTTGAAAGTGTCATGTCTTATAGAAGTTTAATGTAAATTATGTTTTCTGTATGCTTATCTTTTATTACAAATAAATTAGCAATACATAGGAGCCTGTGCCTCACTGGTGGCTCATCCTATCTATTCTGCTTCTGCTTTACAGCATTAGTATTTCCATTATAAGTAACTCCAGTCTTTGCAATTATTGTAAAAATAAATAAAGCTTGTACTTTGCTCAGCTTTAAATCTGTAATGAGTATTTTTTTGCAAGATGCCTCTTTTATTGCCAGATCTTAGTTAAACTATTGTGACTCTAAAAGACCAGTTTCAAAAGGAACATGATACTGACATGTATAAAGCACCAAATGCCTCTGTTGTATGTGATCTTCAGTAGGAAGGAAAGTTGCAGCATTACTGACCACGGCAGTCACAGTAGGAGCTGGAGGAGGCCAATTAGTTCACTGCAGCCATTCCACCCTTGGCTTTTCCCCTGTCAGTTCTCATAGTCTCCATAGGGTCAAGCCTGGTCAGCATTCGGATGGGAAACCTCCCTGGGAAACCAGGAATTGAAGGAAGCCAGGCTTGTGTCTTTCCACACTGACTAGTGCCCTGCCACTTGGTCAGTTGTTAGCACCATGCTATATTTAATCCATGTTTAATGGCTTTCAGTGGTGTTTTTTTCTGGTTCATTTGCAAAGCAATGCCATAGCTACAAGTCATGGTATGGGCGGGGTGGGAAGTGGGGAAATGAAGAAGAGGATAATTTTGGTAGGTAATAAATCAGGAGTGGTTCCGAGGTGCAGTGGTTAGGGACACTGCAAATTCACATTCTGAGTCTCTGTCATTTTTCTGTTTGTTTTTTCCATATGTGAACAAAGTATTTATTCACCTTCTGAATCTCACAGCAGCAGTGTAGAGTGAGAAACATAGACTGAATTTCTCTGATCCCATTCATCAAAGAAAAGACAAATGGAAAAACAAATTAGTAACTTGGGAGCTGTCATACCTGTTAAATGTTGTTCACATTCAGTCCTTGTGTAGGAAAGTAATAATTAACTTAGGAAAAGGGAAACAGGAAAAGTTTGAAATCTCCTTGTGTCAATGTTGAAAATGCGTGAGCTGTCAATACACACTGACAGGTCGTGGGGCTGCTGTGTATGATCAGGAAAGGAAAGGGCAATGTCGGGGCTTGATAGACCCCTTGTCTTCCCTGTAGATCATGGGGATTAAAGTTCGCTGAACCATTAAGATAACATTTGGATGATGTTACAAAGACATTTTCTGTTCTTTTCGAGTCCTGTTTCTGCTCTTTATCAAAAAAATACAATTATTTTTCTTGATTAAAACTGTGAAATTATTATTTAATCCTGAAAATATATCCTGATTCTCTATGGCTGAGGTCTTGGCAACCGGATATAATTCAGGAATCTTTATTTCATATCTTTATCCACAAACTATTTTAAATAATATCTTTCTGTGTTAGATGGAGAACCAAAGGCCTGTATCTCAGAGCTATGGAATCTGATAATCCAAAATAAAAATTAAAATCTTATTTCAAATATTGGGAAGTTGAAGTTTGCTGACAGAGTTTTTTGTTTTGTTGTATTGATGTAAAATAACATTATGAAAATGAGAAGTAAGAAAAAGGGAGTCTTTCACTCATCCAATGTAGCTTTTATTGTGCTGTTTGATCTGAGGGTATCTCTTACCAGCCCAGGCACAGTACCAGCATTTGTTCAATATTATGTGGTAGGTGCAGGCTTGTGATTGTGTCAACTTACCTACCTTTATCCCCATGGATTGGGAGAAGTCCAAGTAGCACAGTTTCATAGTGAAACCCTAAGCTGTGTGTGTTAGCTGTCACTGTCATATGATACAGGGTTTTTTTTTTTTGTGTGGTAGTTGACTGAGTTGAACTGATGGGGAGAATGAAGGATAAATTTTACTTTAAGGACAGTTCAGAATTTGCAGCATTATTCAGCACACCTCTGTTTGCCTTGGACTAAATGGGTTTTCCTCAAACTGTTGTATTTTGTAACAAGCTACTGCAAGATCTACTGGAGATACAGAGACTTGAAATGCATCTTTCTTCCATCCACACAGTGACTACTTGTGTGCTCGATTCCATCTGGAAAGGATATAATTGAATCCTTGTTTGGCTCCTTTAATTATCTCTTTGCAAAGTCCTTGGCTGGGAATTTTGCCACTTACAATGCAAATATTCAAAATTAAGAGCATAAAAGATTCTTTCAAAGAGTGTTTTTGTAATTCTTTTATCATTTGTTTTTTTTTTCAAAAGTGAACATGAGAACTCCTCAATGAACATGGTTTAATTTTTTAAATCCTCAGAGAAGAATGTGTTTTCTTGGAGGTTGTTGTTGCTAATTAACTTTGTTAATTAATCATGTTATAGGGATGAAACATGCTTGATTAAAAATAAAGCTGTATAGCAACAAAGTAATGCTACTGATTTTTCCTATTTAAAAGGAAAGATTAAAAAACCATGATTAACTTTGAAGCTGCATGTCAAATGTTCTTTGCATTCAAAATATCTGAAAGGCTAAAGCAGCTAAAAGCTTACTATTTTTACAGCTCAGTCATAGTAAAATGCTTATTCAGTTGTAACACCATATTAAAATCTGAGAGCTGAGAATAGTTGCTGAAGGTGCTATCTTAATCAAAACTGACAGAGATGGTGGATAGTAACCAGGGGGTTTATTTGGTTGTGCTTAGACATGAAGGTGCTTGTTCTCTCTTGTCATGTACCTTATATGAAAACTTCCAACGCTGTAAATTGGTGTTAAATGCTGTTGGCTCATAACAGGATCCTGACCACATTTCTCACCCATTATACCAGCATATGTTTGTATAGAGGTAGTGGGAATGGCTTACTGCGGGCAATGGACCAAGTGCATCACAAATGAAGCTCCCTGGAATGGGCTCAGAGATGACTGTGGTCCATAGGCATGCTGAGTTTCTGGCCTGCATCCTGCCTAGATGAAGGTAACCATCTGCATGGGTCTGGCTGTGAGTGCACAGCTCCTTCACCTGGGGAATGGAGGCAGGAGGGAGAAGACGTGCTGGGACCTATTTGAAATGGGAGCACAGGGTTTGCTTGACTCAAAGGTGACTTATTTTTAGGCACCGTTGGAACAGATGGTTCTTCTGTATCCTTTATTGCAGATTTTTTTCTCCTATGTGATAGTCAGGTTTCTTTTTAATTTTCTGCTATTGAAAAGTGGTTCTTTTCCTAATCGCAGCAGTGCTATAAACACAGTATGAGAATCCCAGTTTCTGCTCTCCTTCATTGAGGAAATTGCTAATGAAGCCTTTTCAGAACCTCAAAAATCCTCCAGGATCCTCACCTGGAGAGGGAAGGCCTGGCATTGTCAGGGAGAGTCCTCTTTGTGAATGGAGCTCTAATGGGATTTACTCTGATAAAATTCCAGGATTCTAGAAACGTGGAACTGATTCTGTATTGGAAGTAACATGAAGAGAGGAAAGTAGGAGTATTCCTCTTGTAGGAGGAATAACTAAATAAATCTCTCTAGACCACTGACAGGAAGTATATGGAGGAATGGTTTGCAGGGTTTATTTTTGTTTATTCCTCCCTCTCTCCTCCTCTCCATATTTTCTCCTAAAATATCTTTAGGCATTTGTTTTGCAATTAAAAAGTCGAAACCCCCCTCAAAGGGAATGCTTGATTTTTCCACTAAAGCATATTAGGGCACTGAAGCGATACAAAAATGCAATGAGCTATTTCAAGCAGATGAACTAAATCCTTAAAATAGCATTAACCAATTTTATAATTTGCCTGTGATAGTATCTGAGCAAGGAAGGGGGAGAGCAGTATGTGTCTTTCAGAAGCTGTTTTAGGATACTTGGGTTAAGGCTGCACTAATGCCACTTCTCAATATTCAGTAATTTTTCACATGCACAAAAGAAGATCTTGGTATAATGCTGGAGTAGCACAAATACCACTTCTACAGGTCTGTGGCTGTATTGTCTTTAGGTTTTGCCAGTATTGAGTGGTTTCATCATTGTGTATATTTACAGATCACAATATTAGCAATGCCTAGTATTGTGCGGTAACCATATTTGCAGGTGCCACCAGCCAACTGCATGGGGAGTGTTGTGGGGGTGCACCAAGCATGTGAGGACAGGTGACTGTTAAGGAGACTTAACTTAAATACTACATCTGCTACTGAAATGGAGGGGAAGGACAGGTTTAATGACCCAAGCATATGTTGAGCTATGGCAGAGTGACATGAATGCTGTCATTCCTGCATAAATTAGTCAGATGTGTGCAGGAAATGGTTTAAAGGCTACTTTTCTTGCAAGATCAGGAATAAACTTATAGAGCATTTAGCTTTTCATGCTGGATGAGGGTAACCCATTCAGTGACAGGAGTGGTTACAGAGCCTGGGGAGATCATTGTCCACTGAGTTGTCTCTCAGACACAGCTGGGGACCTTTGTAGGTCTCTGGGGCTGTGATTTTCCAGCCCTTTTTCTGCTGTAGGAGCTGGAAGATGTGTCTGTGCGCTTTCAAGACTGTACATCCCTGCAGTGCGCAGCAAGAAGGGTTTATTTCCTGATCTGACAATGTCTCAGGAAGACCAGGTAGCATGGCCAGTGGAATCACAGCTGGAGCAACGTTGAGCAGTGCGAGGCTGGTCCTGCTGGCCCTCGAACAGCACAGCTGCAAAAGGGCAGCCGGTGCTCCCCCACAGCCATGTCTCAGCAGGCCTGAGCCATTAGCACGCTTACATTTACCTTATACTGATTAGTCACTGGGACAAAGATTTTACATATCCCAGGTAAGTGCCCAGATGCTGCACTGGGATGTTTCATGTCTTTCTTTCCAATTAGACCATGTAGAATTTCTGGGCAAAACACCAGTAAATGGAAAATTTCAAACCTGATAATAGATATATTCTGATTTAAAACCCCTTGTGTTGGAAGTTTTCAAAGCTGATCATCTTCTGTAAGTAATTTGTTCATCTGCAGATGTGTGTTTCATTTTGCACTGACAAATGCCTCTGATGTTTCTGCAGGGTGCTTTTCTTTTAAAAATACTTATTCTTCTTTAAAAATAGCCTGCTTGAAAAAGTGTGTTTGTTTTTCTTAAATCCTTTCTAAATATGGTAGGTTGCTTAAGTCCTGCTTGTTCTATAAAGTATTTTCTGCTTTGCTGAGCTTCCAGAGCAAATTCCCTTCTTCCTGTACCCATCCTGCAGTGGTTGGTTCCTGCACCACCTTTCCCTGTCTGGGTCTTGCAGTTAGCAGACTTGTTACTGCTACGTTTTCCTGCTCCGTGCACTGAAAATATCTTTCCTTTTGTACGTATATTAAGCCCTACTTTCATTAATATCTTAACAACTTTTAAGGCAAAAGTGTATTGTGATCATCAAATCCTTAATTAAGCAAATTAACTGTGACTTAAATTAAGCCAAACATTTGGGTACAGATCTCTTATGAAGAAAGGCTAATAAAAGAAATATTCAGTAGGTGCAAAATGCAGCACTGTGCTTGGGAATAGAATAGATTTTTTAAATTTCATTTTTATGCATACATTTATTGATGATTTAACAGCCTTCTATAGCTGGTGTCAATGTAGTCAAATAAAGCTGATGTGCAAGGCTGTTGAAAAATAAATCACACAATCTGATTTGCGCAGTCTGGTTCCACATTGCCAGCATGATAAGCTACTTTGGTTTTGCGTGGAGCAAATAATACTTGTGTCCAGTTGATGTATTGACAGTTCTGTCAGACTGCCACAAAATGAAAGAGTAACAGAGCAGCTAAATATTGCACAGAAACAAGGTGAGGAGAACAGGGTTTGCTGGGAGGGTTGCCTGAGTGGTGTGCAAGAATGCCATCCCGATAAGGATATGGTGCGTTCTCTCTGCCACTGAAAAATGAACTCCTGTTCACATGCTTTTCTTTCCATAGGGAGAAGCTGTCTGTGGCTCGGCTGCAGCGAGAAGTTGCACAAAGCAAGAGTGAAGGAGCAATGGTAAGCTGAAGCAACTCGATGCTTTGCAATTCTTGTCTTGACTACTTCAGGCCGTAGGTATGTTTTGACTGCTGAAGGTGGTCACTGAGACAGTAAGGCTGTCTTGGACACAATGATGTGTTGCCAGTGGTATATTCATTAATCTGAGGAAACTCAAGGTTCTATCTTGCCTTCCTTGGAAAAGCTGCAGTTGGGAAAGTTTCCCTTCTGCTGCTGCTTACTGGAATTGAAAGCAAGGCAAGCACAGAAAGGCAATTTCAGATCAAAATGCAGTAATTTAGTTGCCTCTTAAACCTTAGCCAACCACAGAGAAATGGAGGAATACAGGCATGGAAGCTTAAAAAATCCCCGTCCATCTGATAAATCTGTAAATCATGTAATGCTCCTTATAGCCTCGTTTTTCATGTAGGAATTTATGAGATTAGGCTTGTGAGCAAAAGTTAAAAAGGGAGATTCTTGGTTAACTTCAAACCTCAATGTATAAAGTGCCTGATCTCTTCAAAACAATTTTTTTTAGGAGCCAACATGTGCTGAGTGTGCTTAATAACTTAATATCTAAGGAACTCTTCCCATCTGTTAAGGAGTTTGCTTGTCCCTGCCTTCAGATAAAACGTCTTAGGTTTCCAGAGGAAACGAGTTTGCAGATGAGTTCGCAAGCCTGAAAACCCAAACCAGTCCCCTTGAACATACTCATGAAACTGCTGCTCATTTGAGTGAGTTGCATAGCTGGCTGTGAACGAATCTGGTCCAAAGTTTGTTTGACTTGGTGGGGAGAAGCTGTAGAGGATCTCTGGGAAGTGGACGCTGTTAGCTGTGTGTTGCAAGGTCCTTAAAATCTCACCTGCCTCCAGTGAATCCATTTTATAAATCATTGTTAGCTATCAATAAAATGGAGTGAGATTTGGAAGGACCTGAGTGAAAGGTAGGAGCAATCAGCCCTGAAGCTATTTCTCCCACTATGGCTGCAGCGGCTCCAGCAGAGCTGGTGGTGCCTTGCAGAGGGCTTTTCTGGGACAGTGGCCTTTGGGCTCTGCATGCCTTGTAGAGAAAGGGAGGAAACAGCAGCATATTCCAGGCAGGTATTGCTAACTTGCCCTGAGCCCCTGCTGCATGTCCAGCATAGCTGCGGGAGCTGCTGCCCTGGGTCTGCATCATGGCTGGGTTGGCCACAGGAAGACTTTGAGGTGGGGCTTAAGGAGTCGGGAAGTCGGGAAGACTGGCCCCTGGGTAATGTGTGTGTATTGGGGCAGAAGGCCTGGAGGAACTGAGCAGCAGACTTCTATCAGGTTAAGTTACTAGAGTCTGTGACTGAGATAAAAATCTTGCTGCCTCCAGGAGGAATTCTGGTGAAGGAAGAAGGGCAGAGATCAGACTTTGGATTTGCAATTGCATTTCAGTTTTCAGTGTAAACAAATTTCAAAATCTGGGAAGAGCTGTTTGTTAGAAATGTTTCCTTTTTTTTTTTTTTTTTTTTTTTTTAAATTAGCTTTCCCTTGGAGGCATAGAAATAATATATTGAGTGTAAAATATATTTAGTGGGATAATCCAGAACTTTATGAAATGAGCAATATTGATTAACTTTCCAGAGCTGGTAAGGCTTTTGGTATATGTACCCTTCTTGAGGTCTTATCTCCTGAGAGTCTGACACTTCTTGTGCCTTTTCCTATGCCCCATTAATCCCCTAGCCCTGCTAACCAGAGTGTAATTTTGTATAGTTTGTTGAGAGTTGTAGTGTTGTGGTGTTGTAGCCCATTAGGAGCTGATAGGTAGCTCTCCAGGGGTGCAATCTTCCCCCAAGGTAAATACTAGGTAGTTTTTCCCCTCTCCCCTGTGGGGTAATTTCCACAAGTATCCTGCTACTACAGCCAAGGATAAGTGCACCCATAGAGATAATTGCTTTGAAACTGTTGATGTATGGAAACTTTTTTGTGTCTCAGAGCTCAGAACTGGCGATTTTAATATGAAACACAGCGCTCATTAATTAACATTAATGAACTTGCTTGACTGTGAGCAGTTTGAGAGCAGTAAGGGTCCAGGAGCTGGAGTGTTTGAGCACAGGGGAGGCTGGGGATGAAGTAACTTCCTAGCCTGCATTCTCAGGATGTGCAGCAAGGAGCCTGCAGCATATACCAGATCCATAGTTTTAGAGAAAATACTTTAAAAAGATCCACAGTGAAATCTTGATGGGGGCAAACAGCCCAGCTTGGCCTTTGTCAAACAGCGAGACTTCCTCTGTAGAGCGTACCTGCAGGGTACCAAACCCCATGTCTGTTCTTTCTGTGTCCCATGGAGAGCATTTCTCATACCGGGCTTGAAGTGGGGCACACAGGAGGAGGAGCTGTGCTGCCCTGCTGCTGCCCTGCTTCCCAGGAACTGTGCAAAGCATCAGGCAAGCCTTTTGCAGGGCGGCACCTCATGTAATGCCTGCACTCATTTCTTGCTTCCGAAATAAAAAAAAGAAAATTATTTGGGTTTTGCAGTCAGAGGTAGGTCATGAGGGTAAGAGTGACCACATTATATCAACCCAGGCTCATTTTTAGGGTGAACAGGGAGTGGGTGCCCTGACCCTGTGTGTGCTGCCGTGCCACTGGCATGCTGGAGGGACACATGGTATGGTGGGTTTGTCCTGACCTTTCTGGTTCCCATTTGACACCTATGTGATTACAGTGTGAGAGAACTATGGATACTCTTCCCTATTACCTTCCCAGCACAAGTCAAGGGAGAAAATACTATTTAGGATTTGCTTCCCTACATGGGAGGTCACATGAGTTAGCATTTGCTGTAACCTGCAACCAGCTGTTGCCTTTTTGCCATTGATACTTGGAAGCGATGGCTGGGAAAGGCTCCCAGTGCTCGAATTCACCCAGCATCTCAAGAACTGCTGCAGCAAGGTGGACACGTACATAAAATCCACAACAACAACTAAATACAAAGCATGTGCTGTAGAAATTACTTACACTGTGGTTATCTTTGCTTAAGAAATGGGTTTGTACATCTGTATAAATAATATATGTGAGTGATGATGAAATGCATGTTTATGCTG
The DNA here is from genome assembly GCA_025448015.1 of Bolborhynchus lineola. Classification (NCBI taxonomy): domain Eukaryota; kingdom Metazoa; phylum Chordata; class Aves; order Psittaciformes; family Psittacidae; genus Bolborhynchus; species Bolborhynchus lineola. The sequence continues at coordinate 28,842 of JAOEHX010029317.1, read as the reverse complement.
AGATGTTTTCCTGAGGAGACCTCAGCTGAGGTTGAAGATCAGGCACTATGTGCCGTATGCAATACCAGTGTGTCTGCTCCATGTCAGCCCCCATAGGAAATGGGTTTTTAGTATGTCCCACAGTTATGTTTCTCATGACTGATTTATTGTTGGAAGTAGTGAATTACTGGAAGGTACTATAGAAGATAAAATGAAGATTCTTAATTTCAAAATGAATGTCTATCACCAAGAATACAAATTACCTGTGATATGTTTTTTTTCTATATTATTGTATGGAAAATCTGATACCTCCTATGTAGGATTGAGTGAGTATGAATTTATAATTACTTGAATTAGGAGTACTGAACAAATTCAGGGTATGAATACGAGATAGTTGCTTTGGTTTCTTTATTTTATGAACCACCATCAGTAAATATCGATTATCCATTATCAAAATGCACAATTACTTATGGCCAAACCATGAATATTTCAGCAGCGTTGAGTCTAAATTGCCGTTTGGCTCTTCCTCTCACTTACAGCCTTTAATTTCTTAATGGGCATGTTCACAATTTTCTCAGTCATTTTTCTTTTGACTCATCAAGGATATTTTACCTTTTTGTAAAGGAAAAGAAGATGATCACTTATGTGTACAGTTCTTACTGCATTTGATGGAGAGTGTGAAGGTGTCTGTGGTGACAGAGACTCCATTATTAAAATGAGCAGCACTCAGAACAGATCACAGGTTTATTTCAAAACATAGCAAAGACTGAAAACTGCTTTAGTCAACAAAGTTTTGGGTCTTTTTAAGGCCATCACTTCGGACCTTTAGGACACAGAATGAGACTAGGAAAAATGAAAAGTTCATTTTTGTGACATTGTCTTAACGGTGAGCAGTGCTGGGTTAAGAAAAATATGAGTGTAGAGCTCTTGTGGCAAGAATAAGTGTTTTGTTAGCAGAAACTAGATTAAAAGCCTAAAATGAATTGAAAGTATAAACAATTATATCACGTGTTAATAACTTGGGTTCATTTAATAA
>JAOEHX010029317.1:0-27817 GCA_025448015.1 Bolborhynchus lineola | reverse complement strand
ATGTTACACAGCTCTCTTTGTACTTCTGCATCCAGGTCTTTTAATTCTACTCAGTTTTCCATTAGTTCAGTGGCCTGTAACCTACACAAAAGAAATTGTACCACTCTGGCAATTTAGCTGTGAAGGTTAAAGTGAGATGATACTGCTTTTTGTATCTACATGGGTTTTGCTTACTGTGGGCTCTAGGCTCTGATTTGCCATGTGTCCTGCTGCGTCTTTAAGTGATGCAAAGTGATTATCAGGGGCTCTTCCTGGTACCCGTCTATCCCACACCTGCACCCTTTTGTTAAAAACCCACCGTGTTAAGTGAATGTGAGGTCCCCACTGAATAGGTTTCCACCCTCTGGTAATCCTTCTGCATTAGATTGATTTATGAATGTATCAGATTCTTTGTTAGCATGTAAACCACTAATTAATTTAAAGCTCTCTGTGGAAAAATTAAAGCCCTGGTTAAGGCTTTCAACAGGCTCAGATGGTGCTAATAATGGAAAAACAAGTTATATTAATGAGTTTTGATGCGATCAGCACAATTCTTGCTTTACAAACAGTTCTTGCTGTAAAACAGTAGAGACTGCAAGTTTTTAAATAAAGAGTGGAAGAAGTAAAAGGAAAGGCAGAAAAAAAATTGCAGCATCAGTAAGATATCCCATTGGCACTAGGAACTGAGTTACTTCTGCTTGTTACAACTTTCTTAAGTGTACTGTGTTTGAATATATGTAACAGCCTCTTAAAGAACCACGGGAAGTGCAAACTAGTCCTTTTTCCACGTTGAAACCAAAGTTGTACTGTAATCAGCTTTGAAAAGATCTCTGCCTCTTTCCTCATCATGTGGTGCTGAACTGGAGCGTTCACATGGAGATAGACATGTTGAAGTGCAGAAAGGGTCTTGATTGAAATCATATGAAAATTTGTCTGACCATATTATCTGTTTTCCCAAACTCCTGTTTTTTTTGTATGTTATTTTAGTTGTTTGCTCTTCCACTCAGATTTAGGCTTTCCATGTGGGTGCTGGTTTTGTAGTGACAAGAACGAGATCAGACCCTGTCTTGACAATAATGTTTTGTTGAGCTGAGTGAAATGAAGTTGAAAATAGAAATCCAAATTTCCATCTTTTTTTTTTTTTTTTTTTTTTCCCCTGCAGGAAGCTGAAAATGCATGGTTATAACGGCAGTGTGCTTTTCCCCTACATCTCCTGGCTCTTAGCACTGCCAGGGCACTCAGTTTCAGGCCGCCATCCTGGCTCTGTGATCAGCACTGTAGCTGATATTAATACTGCCCCATTAATCAGCTAGCAGGGAGCCCTCTGAAAGGAGCTCGGTCAGCATGTTCAGAGACCCAGCTCCTAACATCTGCACTATGTACGTTGTTTTTACGGAGGAGGGGAAATCGTGAGGTTGCTCTTGGGTTGGGGTCTTACAGATGGCAGCACAATGTACTGCCACTAGTGCGGAGGCGCTTTCTGTCACCGGCATGATGAATCTCTGCAATTGCCTCCAGCAGCTGGGAAGGCTGTTGTTGCAGAAGCACCCGGGTCACTCAAAAATGGATGATATTTAGTAATAAATGAAGTGTTAAAAGATGAGATACAAAAGGCTAAATTGTCTTTCCCAACTTCTGTCTATGAAAACATCTATATGTGCTTTAATTAGAAGGAAGCAGAGAGAGAGGTAAAGTAACTATTCTAAAATGTTTCTTTGTATATTAAATGTCCTAAACTGGAATAGAAGCAATGTGACCCTTGTGCTGTCGTCTCTGTGCAGCTGTGTATTTATACACAGCTAGCAATGTTGTCTAGCTCATTTTCCTTAGAAACTTCCTCATAGAGCCCTCACAGAAACTCAGTTACATTAGCAGTAGTTGGCATCAGTAATGATTATTGAAATTCTTTACAAGCCTATTTAATGCTCCTGGACCTGATCAGTTGTTCATACTTCATTAGGCCAAATGTTCCCATTCACAATTTTGCAGTTTTACCTTCAATGGTTTTAAAATAAAACCTTGTGTCCTCAGTATATTTTGTTGTTTGCTTCAAATTTGCAAACATATTGGTATTTTCAGCCTCTGTTTTGAGGCTTTTATGAATCTGAGATTTCTTTATGACTTGATATTTCTAACACCTCTCAGAAGGCATTTTCCAATTGAAAAAATTAATGTGGTTGCTCGCTCTTCCTGAAACAGAAGTACTGAGAGCCTCGTTGCCTCTGCTCAGAATTGTCTGCCTTTTCAAAGGCTGTGCTACTTTTTCCTGGTTAATTAATTCCAGAGTCCGGTTTATTCGCCAAATTCCACAGTAAATTGTTAAAATCCATTTACTTGCATTACTCTGTTTAAAGCGTAGCAGAAATGGTGAGAGTGGGTGTGGGAAGGTGGTGTAGGCTGGTGGCCTCCCTGACTCTGGCTTTCCACCAGGAGAGGGAGCTGCAGCCATTGCAAAGAGCACCACCTCCACACCCCCGGTGCCGAAGGAACCTGCGGCGCCTGGAAGCGCAGGCCTTTCAGCCTTCACTGGCATTTAGGTTTGTGAAGCTGGGAAGCGTTAGCCGTAGTAATTTAAATTACACGGGACTTTGAAGGGACTCTTGGTACTTGCCATTGCAGCGGCGGTGATAATCCATCCTCGGTTTTGGTGTTTACTTGCTCTGCTTTCCAAGGATGTTGTCGTAGGCACCAGCACTTTGAAGACCAGTACTATATTCAGAGGAGCAGAAATAAGTTGTGCCCCTCAGCTGGAACACACCAAAATGGTCTGTCTCTTCAACAAGTTTCTGTGAGTATTTAGTTGACATAAAAATGAGTCAAATGGAATTACGTAAAATCACTGAACATAGAAAAAAAAAACCCCAACACATAAAAAATGCATTTATATAAGGTCTGAAAGTAAACCAGAGGCAAGTTGTAGAAAGTATGTCATATAAACTAAGTTGCCCTAAAGTAGAAATTGCCATTTATACATTAGGTAACAAAGGCAGAGGTTATTGGAGTACAGCAAGGGCTTATGCAGCCTCATAGCATCTAGGGGTGTATGTGATATCAGAGTGGCAGTTGGCTTCAGCATGAAGCAAATCCTGCTTTTTGACTAGAAGCAGATGTATCTTGCTCTAGGCAATACCTCATTGCCTGGTAGGAGTTATGTGCCCATGCACAAATAACAGTGAATTGCAGCCATTTTCGTATCAAAGGTTAAGCTCTGCAATCCCCAGCTCCTCCAGGCAATGGCAGGAGTTGCGCTGAGGAAGCCACATACTCACTGGATTAATATTTTTGCAGGAATGACCTGAATAGAGCCACGGAACTGCAGGCTGAAGAGGCAGGACATTTACAGTCAGTTTTTATCTCATGCCAGAAAGGGATCTCAGCTAGGACAGAATTAGTCACAACATCTGAGTCTCTGAAGAGGAAATAAGTTGTGAATGTATGCAGTGGGCCAACAATTTGTATATTATGCAACTAGGAAGGTAAATTTATACAGAATAGTGGTGAAACTGCTGTGATATATGTGGCATTGCAATTTTTTTCTTGTAGTAGCTAGGGAAATGATAACATTAAAAGTAATAGAAATCAGCTGATTTGTGTGGGTTTTTTGTTTTATTTGTTTGGTTGTTTTCTTTTTGTGTGGCCAGCTGGACCGGGAGTAGGGTCTTTGCTTTCTTCATTGCTGTTGTCATCTAAAGGTGAACTTCATTGTCACTCAGTGATTTTTATTTTTTTGTGATATATGGTATTAGTCCCTGCACGAGCTAAGGGGGTTTTTGTCTGGGTTCAGAATACTCCCCCTTTTCCCCCAAATGGGACAGAAAGTTTACTGGTAGGGAAAGAAAGTTTTTGTGTAAGGAAGGACAAAATTTATGTACCAAAAGTTTTGCTCAGTTGGGCTGCTTCCATTAAATGCCCATTTATTTAAATAAATACAGTGCTCTCGGAGCTTGTACCATGAAGTCAGTGCTGACCCTTGAAGTGAGTCATCTGAAGCAGCACTTTAGATTGCCTTCTGTTAGAGTAAAAGCTCTTTACTGCAACAAGTCTTTGGTCAGCATCAAGCACAGTGGAGCCCTGATCCATAATTGCTCCACACACCAAGGTAGCATGGTAAAGTGCTGTTGTCTTGTCCGGGTCCCTCTGGGTAGAGACAAAACTTACATATATATATATATGCATATATACAGAAAGTGGTCTGTTGGAGGTGACTATAAGAGAGACAGCAGAAACCGTGAAAAAATGTTGGCCATTTCCACAATGAACACTTTGCAGACAGACGTAAAAACTAGTCGCAGCTTATCTAAGCAAGGTTTGAACTTGTCAGTATTCTTTGTACCATTAAGCTCTATTAGCTTTGCTGTTCTTTTGTCTTGGCAGAGCATAATCACCTCTCTCTGCAGCTTCAGTTAAGGATTTTAAAGAAATATTAAAACATAGAAAATGTTTTCCTGTACTAAACTTACATATCTTTGTATAGATTCATATAGCTTGAGCTGGCAGCTGTCTTCCTTTCTTTTCACTCCCTGCTCCAGTTCATAAACTTTAATTCAGTTTTTGATTTGGCAGGAATTTTCTTTTGCATACTTTGTTTGTTTTGGGCCTGTATCTATTGCATTGTGATAAGGCATCTTTTGATATTTTATGGGATCTTTCATAATGAAAATCTCATGACATAGTTTTCCAAGTCTGGAACTAGTGATCAGACTTGCTTGCGTGTCCTGCAAGAGGAGACTGTCTAGACTGTGGGAATGACTGTGATGTTTGGATAGTGTTATTTCCATACCACTTGGCATGATGCACTCTGTAGTTATGCTACAGGAAACTAATGAAAGTACCAGGCTTAATGCAGGATGTTACTTGGCTGGGAAGTGTCTTCATTCTCCAAACTGTGCTGATAAGTTGTGCTTTCTGCGCAGTGCCCTACGGTGTGACTTTAAAAACCTGGTGCTTTAAACTCCTTTTTGCTATATTCATTAAGGATCATATTCTTTAACTTTGGTGTCCTGTAAGTCCTGTTGCAGCCTTTGACACCTGAATTATTTATAATTATGGAAAATATTTAATTTCTGATCTAAATTGCTCATTTGTAAAGCAGTCTTTATTCTGACTGTTGTTCATCTGCTTGCCTGTGTAGGTATTGAACTCTTTGGGGAAGAGGTGGGGTCTTACTGCACATCTAAATAGTGCTGATTGCTACTTGGAGCCTGGGGTGCTGATGTGCCATGAATAATTACAGCCCAGTGACTTGGGATGAATACCGAGAGGGGTTTTGGCTCAGTGTGTGCAGTCCACTCGTCATTTTGTAATTACATCTTTATGCTGCACGTTTGTGATCAGCATCCATGGTGACACTGCTTATTTAGAATTGATTTCTGAGTGTGGAAGAAAAATTATTATCTCCTGGGAACATCCTCTTCCTGGTAGTATCTATTAAAAAATACTCTGTGGCAGTGACTGGTGTGGTTTTGCATTTAAGAAACTTTTCCCATGGATGTTGCTTGAGGAGTGGGTCAGAATTCCCAGGTTGTTGAAAATCTTGCATTATGTATGCTTTCCCAATGTCATTGATAACAAACCAGTCCAGAAGGGAAAACTTGTGATGTAGGAGATACCACAAGGAACTACATGAATTAAATGAAAAGCTGAAAAATAATTTCACACTAAAACTAGACTTTGGGGGTTGTTGGCTGTGATAGTCTAAAGGCAGGTTTCCAGCAGTCGTATCTTCCATCAGTTGATAAGGGGAACCTGTTCACAAACTGAAACATGGAGGAGGAGGCAAGGAGAAGCCAGGGTGTGAAGAATGCATGCAGTTAAACACTTTTCAAAAGGAAAAGCTTTAGAAGAGATGTAAGCAAGTTAGCAGAAATACCCCAGTGAACCCCCAGGAAACACGAGTATCAGCTTCTGGAAATAAGTTTAAACCAACAGATACAGGAAGGAAGAACTTTTTTTCGTTTTGCTCTTTTCATGTGGCTACTGACTTTACTTGATGATAGCAGTTTGTCCTCCTAACCCTACCACAGCTGAAAAGTTGAGCTAAACACCCTGATTCCCCTGAACCTAGCTCAACTTGGCCTTGCTTGCATGGTCAGTGCTTCTTTTCAGCCCCATTTGGTCAAATGAATTATTCATTATTAAACTAATTAATTAGCCCTGTTTAACCAGTGAATAAATTAAAAACAGCATGAAAACTTGTTACTTTATTTTTTTCAAATTTTCTCAGGTAACTGCTTTGCAAACTCAGTCTGGCCCCTGAAAGTCAAGTCAGTTCTGCATATGTGCATTGTCAGCACCAATAAAGATCTTGCAGTGGCAGCTCTGTTAAAAATGCCACTGAAGATGCTCCAGCCAGCAAAAAGTCCACCACATTTCCCTGTTGCTTATAGTAGTGCCTGAAGTACTAAAGGTGTGAATGTGAAAAAAGGGGTACCTTTATCAGACAATTAAAGTGATGGGACTCTGGAATACATGCAAGGAACAGCTGAGTAAATAAGCTATCTTTTTTACAATTACTTACTGACCATTAAATGGACTCTATGAGTGACCACAGAAAAATCATAAGATCCGACATGCTCATGAGCCATGCTGTGAAGAGCCTGGGAAAAAAAAAAAGCTGTATGGCAAGGTACCTAGCAGCAAAGTAGTGATGCCAGAGGTGTTGAGTGTGTCAGCTGAGAAAAGCAAATACGAGCCTGTGCATGAAAATTTAAAACACTGGCATATCCCAGATCTGTGGGAGTCTAGTGGCACTGCAAACTGTCCTGAGCCACTTCTCATGACTAGCATGGTGAAGTTCTACTTCATTAATAATACTACCATTATTATTGGTGGTAGCAGTAGTGATTTGTGTTATACCTTAAACTGTTCTTATCTCAACCTGTGGGAGTTGCATTCTTTCGATTCTCCATGTAGCAAACTGCGTGGCTGATTTACGGCCTAAACCATGACACCCATCCTTCCAATTTTTCTTTAGCTTTACATGTATTTAACTTCTTAATATCCTATTTATTAGCAGGAAATGCAAATATATTCTTGAGAAGTCCAGAAAGTGAAGAAGCCCTAATTCTCCCATAGCATCAGGACAAAAAACACATGCTACTTCTAGTTTGTAAGCAAATCACAGAGCTCCCTGGAGCAGCAAAATGGAATTCCACTGGCTAATCCATTAAAGCCAAATAAAATTCTTAGAAGAGTAGTTTTTTTCCTAATGCTTATCCTATGTGTTTCCTGCTGCCTAACTCCTATCTTACTGGCCTATCCAAGTGGGAAATGCTTTATTCAGCCGCATGCCCATTTGTTCTGTGAGCATTCAGTTCTTTAGAAAGGAAACCATTTATATCATATAAAGAGCATGTTGGTCAGTTACAGAGGAGAAAACCCATTCTGTTTGCATGCAGGCACACAGGCACTGCAGATAAGCAGGAGTCATTTAAGATGTTACTGTTTCCTGGCTGGGGTTACTGTTACCCCAGCAGAGTGGGTGGGGATTATGCCTGTGCTTCATCCTTACGCAGCCTACCAAGTTACTTCAAAGTGCGTCTGGTGATGAGTTCAGTTAAGCCCTTTGCCTTGTACCCCATCCCGAGCCTTAAGCAATTCTCTGCTGAGTTGAAAGGCTGGTGACCTCCAGCTAGTGATGAAGAGTGATCACACTGAGGCAATGATCTCTTCTACCGTTGTGGTGGGATCTGGAAGAAACTTGGTGGCTGGGCCCTCCATGTTCCTTGTGTTCAGAGACAGTGTCCCTTCATTGCACACTTTAGAAAGCATAGGAGTAAATACTGTAGATACTGTATTGCTTTATATGAATTCCATAGGTCAAAATCAATACCAGATATAAACAGTGTAGCTTGAATGACCTGTCACCTTTAATTGTCTTTTTACCTCTTCTTTGTCTTCTACCTTTTCTACAGACTATTGTGTTGCAGGTGGGGCACTATTCCACTGTAGCAAGTCCCCTTAAATGGACAGGCATCAATGTTTCATAAATCAAAGTCCAGCATGACTACAAATGCGTGGTTTCTTTCACCCCACTCAGGCTAGACTTCATAGCTCTTTGCAGGTATGCCACAAATACTGTTTTCCAGTATTGTTTACATAGTGGCTTATCAAAATATTGTTACCTGCTTAAAAGGAACTTGAATAAATCTTCTGAGTCTGAACTGAGCACTGGCTGTCATAGTTCATGCGATTATCTTTTCTAGACTCTCCAAACAATGCAGACAAGATCTGGAAACTGCCTGCCTTTTAAAACCTCCTTTGAAAAATCCTTCCTGCATTTTGAAAGAGTATCAGCTGTGGGACTACACTGGTTTACAGAGCTTAAGGTCTCTCTTCCCTCTTTCCTCTTCAAGTCTTTTCCTAGGCTGGAACTTCATCCGAACTGACAGCAAATGCCTATTGTTCAACTATAAAATAAACCCATGACATATAAAAAATTAAGTGTAATCTCAGCAAGTGCAAATCTGGAAACCACTCTAAATCATATGGCCTAGGGCTCATCTCATGCACCAGTACAGTATATGGTTGTTTTGAAAGTGTTGCTATAGGTCACAAAAAGTCCAAAGAACATGTAATGCGCTTGAGAGAACTTCAGGCAAATCTTCTGGCCCTCACTGCAAGACTTCTCTTTTGATATGAGAAGGAGTTTCCGATTGCTAAATATAGGGGACCCTAAGGGGAAGAACACTTTCTCAAACCTGGATCCTTTTCTAAATCACTTGGGTTCATTTTTTCCTAATCTTTGTTGTGTGAGTGAGGAGTTCAGTCCCATGCCCTGTTTATTTAAATAAATTGACTAGAGAATGACATGAGACTTGCAGTCCATCGTCAGCAAAGCATTCAACTCTGTGGATGTGGCTTTTGGAGCCTTAGATGTACTTGCAGGCTGTGTCTGTGTTAATACCTAATGTTTTGGTGTCAGTTTTATTTATTCAGAGATGTAGTTTTATTCTGATGAAATTGCAAAACCTGAGTTGTATTTCTGTGAATGGGAACTTTTGTTTTGCCAGCCAACCTTACCATCTTGTATTTCATACATGTTTCATACATTGCTACACTGATACCCCTTTAGGAGGTGTTCAGGAATTGCAAATCTGACAGAAAATTGTAGGTAAATCGCACAATTGATGCTTTACTGGCCCATATACGTTGGCTCCTGCAAGCTGTTGTGTACACACATTCTTCTGTGCTGTTTTATGGTTCAAACACCCTTATTATAAATTTTCTTGAATCAAACAAGTGGGAAACATAAACTAGCACAGACTGGGGATTTTTGCTTGTTTGAAATTGAATTAATAAAAACTCATTGTAAACAAATGACATTGGTTATAAAGCTTTGTTTCTACTAAGAAAAGATTGTATATTCCTGGGGTAAAAACCAGACACCTTTATGCATGGTTACACATCTTAAAAAAAATAAAATGTGTAAGCAAAGGGCTTAGAATTGTAATTAGCCATTATAATGTAAGATATTTCAGGGAATTTAGTTTTGGTTTATATCATATTAATTATTAATTCCACTGTTTCTCTTTTTGATATCGACAGAGTTTTTCTCCCACACTTCTGAATACTAGGTATTCGTATGAATTATGTTTGTTGTATTATTGTTTACAAGTTGTTATTTGATCTTGAAAACCATTTCATTATGCTTAATTTAGAGAAATGAGATTTCTTTAATTACTGTCTGTAGAAGCTTTTAGAAGCTCAATTGCATTTTCAGGTTCATTTTTTATAAGTGTTACTGTTTTAAGATTAATAATTTTAGAAGACCATGATCTGACTATTTGGGGTTTTCAAATTCACTAACAGTATTCTTTCTAGACCCCTCCCCTTAGAAGGAAATAGTGTCTAAAATGGAAGTATTACCTCTGCTTAGAACTGCAGATCAATACAGGTCTTTGAAATTGGGCTGTCAATTGTGAATTTGGATGAATAGCAAACTGTTTTATTAGGGAGAGAATTATCAAAATATGTATTGCTTCTCTTCATTCAACATTGAAAATATGACGCAGAGAGGTCCTTTAAGGAGCTGAGGAACTGCAGGTACGAATGTTTCACCTGCATAAAGTACGGATTTCAGTGTCACAGACTGTGTGCCACTGCTGGATCAGTGTGTCTCCAGGAAGGGTGCTAAGAGGTCCACTTCCACTTACTTGTTTCTGGCAGACTCTGAGTGGGATTTTTTCGTTGTTACTATGTTGTTGAGGTTTTTTAAAGGTATCTCCAATTTTGTGTGGCCTGTCATGGTGTGTTTCACAGAATTAAAGATCTGTTGGGCAGTAAGAGCTCCCTTTCAGAGGGTGGGCATACACCATAGCTGTTGAAAGCGATGGGAGGGCTGCTGCTAGCTAGCTAGCTCTGTGCTGACAGGGTTTATGAATTATTTAATTATTTTTTTCTCCCTTTGAAATAAATGTTGTCACAACTCCAACTATATATACAGTACTGCTCATGTAATAGCCTGCCTAATTCAGATTAATTGTAGGCTTGCAGTGATAAAGGAGCTTCAGCACAGCAGTTATTCTGTTGTACAGATGCAATTAAAACTATATCAGTGCAGTATAAATAATGCTAAATTAAGTTGCTGTCCTTCCACATGGTGGCAATTTTGAGCTAGTGCACAATGAAAGCTAGCATCTTATTTTATTCATAAGGAGTAACTACATCAAGAAAGTTTCTAATTTACTTGAATTGCTCTGGAGCAGTGTTATCACCCAAGAATATGAAGTGTGTAAATTACTGTCACTAAAATATCACTAATAATAATAAAACTTTCTTATTTTGCTCATCATCTCAGAGCCAAGCAAAGCTTGAAGTTTGCTGACAGGCACAGGATACATGTGCTAGTCTGATATGAAGCCGAAGAGAGTGATGTATTGACATGTGAAAATTTTTGTAGTGGAAAATAAATTATTTTCCTAAAAATATTTACTTTAGCTGTTTTCAAGGCAGTTTTAGAAAAGGCTAGTACGAATTAGTTAGTGTCAGATAGGTTTTACTGGTTTATTTGGGTAGTCTGTCATGTTGGAAGCAGTATCCTGTTCTAAAAATACATAGTTTTTCTTACTGAAAAGAAAAAGCTAGAAGATACCAGCCTAAAATTAGGATACTTCTTTTTTATACTGTTTATATCTTGAAGTTGCAGAGCTTTAGCAAGAATAACTTTAGGAAAATGATTACATCATAAAATAAAGGGGAAAAAAAGTAGAGGCCTTATATAAATTAAGGAAATGTCTTCCTTAGCCTCTGTAGTACAAATCTGTATCAGATGAAAGGGTAATTAATTTTGATTACAAAGAAGCCTCACAACTTCAACCTTAACTTCTTTATTTTGAAGAGAAATGGAAATAAAGGTACCTCTCCTTCCATGAACCCTCCAAGTGCTTAAGTTACTACTGTTTCTGCCTTAATGTTTCTCTTTGCTTTAAATACACCTATAACTTTGTCCCTGGGAAAGCTGTGTTTAATGGTATTTGTCCGTATTCCCAGTATAGCTGGAAACAGTAGCAAGGGACAGAGGCATATTAACTGCCACTGTTGGAAAGCTCTGGTTTCAATAGCTGGCTAATTTAATAAAGTCTTGTTACAGTAAAATGATTCAGGTGTAAGCAGCCTGTAAAAATTGTAATAAGCACAATAAGCAATGCACTTCCCCCCCCCCCCCTTTGGAGCAGTGTTTTTACATGCTGTCAGAGTCCACCACAAGGAATGCAGCAGTGTTCTGCAAAGTTGTTTGTCAGTGCCTTGGTTTATTTTTGCAGAGCAGTATTGATTACAGAATGAGAAACATTTGGTTTAACAGGGATCAATGAGGAGCAAACAAAGGACACTCTGAAGTTTGACTCATTTGAATTTGAACAAAAATACAGTACCTAGTTTATGGTGAAATAAAAAAGGATATGTGCTTTCTGTTCTTGTAATCACATTTCTGTCATCTCTGAGTGAAATACGATTAGCCAGAGAGAGGGCTGTAGTTTCCTGTCTGCTGGTCCCCAGGTTGCACAAGGGGAATTTGAAGGAGGAGGTTCTGCCTCGTGTGGTAGCCCTAGGCTTTGCAGCAAGGCATCAAGCAGGTCCCTTTGCCTCTGGAGGTGACCACATCAAGAGGCTTCACCCACCTTGTGCATAAGACAGATGAGGGCAAACCACTTTGGACTCCTTGACCTGTTTTTTTGCAGGACCCAGACATGAGCTGTCTTAAAATATCTGTAACATAGAGAACTCTTGTACCTCTTTAACCAACAGCTTAGGTTGTGAGCAACTGAGGCTTGGATGTATTCTGTGGCACTTGAACAAATACCATTTGATCAACATGTTGGGGGAATTAAATATTCATTGCATTGGAAAAAATTAGTTACTTTGTTAGAGTAACCAACTGGGACATCAAGTTGCAAATTACAGTTTCTATTTAATTAATACATTGTAATTAATTATGGAAAATTAGAACTGTTTCACCATTCCTCTCTCATCCCTTATCCCAGGCTGCTTTGTGGCTCCTGTCTGCAGCAGTCTTTCAAAAGTGGCATACAGAGGTGATAAAATAGTGGGTTTGAGTACTTTAAATATGCATATTTATTCATAGCAGTATTAGACATTGACTTTCTTGAGAAACTGGTTTTAACATGCTTCTAGTAGTTGCTGTTTATTTCCTTAATTCTATTGCAGTTGTTGTCTACTTTGGTGGTGCTGGTGTTGTCTACTTTTGTGGCCAGTTGATTCTTTCTGGCTTGTAGGATCTTGTGTTACAGAATAGGTGATGATTCTATTAAATATGAGTTTTATGGTAAGCTATCAGATACAGTGTCAGAAAATGCATTAAAAATAAACATATAAATACTCAGGTTAGCAATGACTTAATGGTGCTTCAAACAAAAAATTTTGTATTCTTTTCTTGCCATCATTTAAATTCATTGCAAAGTATCTGTTTGAAATCAATATTAATTACACAGAAATTGTGACCCTTTTTAGCAAATGCTTTAAAATAGTTGTTAAAAAAAATGTGAAGCTTATTAGCCTGATTTTGAGCAACATTAAGCCTATGTTAAATATTCTCAACTAGACTTTTTTTTGCAAAACAGTGCTCCCATGTTAGCATAATTAATAGTACCATAGTAAAAGCCTTCTGATGATGCACTGGGAAAGCAAAGAACATCTTCAGGAATACATTTTTGATATTTGAACTAATCAGCCTAGTTATACCTAGCTGTTCTTGAGAATTGATTTTCATAAGACTCAAACATAAGCTAAACAGAAAAAGGAGGCACCCGTTCCTATGCAGCTGTTGGGCTGGCTCCGTTATGAAGAGCAACACCCCATATAGAATGCATGGCATGTGTATACTGAACCCCTTTACTTTTGCACTTGCAATTGTCTATAGTTGAAATCTTGATGCACAGCCACATTTTTGTTTAACATACAGATAACATTATTGATCAAAAGAATAGTATGATTTTTATGTGAAAGATACATTAAAAAGCTAAAAATAAAACACTCTGGTGTAGTGCATTGACTGCTGGGCGCCCACGCATCTGGTCTTTTGCTCCTCCTCCTCAACAGGACTGGGGGAATAAATAAGATGAAAAAGCTCGTAGGTGAAGATAAAGACAGGGACACTGCTTACCATTTACCCTTACAGGCAAAACAGGTGGCTTAGAGAAGATTAATTTAATTTATTGCCAATTAAAATAGATTTGGATCATGTAAAACAAAGGCAGATTTAGAACAGCACTTTCTGAAGTGTAGTCTGTGGAGTTGGATGCCTCTGCTTCCCCCACTGAGTGGTGCAGGGGAATGAGGATGAGGTCCATGACAGTCCCACGCTGCTGGGCCTTCCTCCTCACAGGTTTCCCCAGCTCCAGCGTGGGCTGTCCGCAGGCTGCAGGAGATGTCCCATGTGGTTCCTCCAGGAGCTGCAGGTAAATACCCAACCCAGAGCCAGGAGCACCTCCTCTCCAGGCCTGGGCACCCCCAGGGCTGTTTCTCACACTCTTTACCTCACTCCTCAACAAGGAGTTCTGTTCTCTCTTAAATACATTTCCCAGAGGTGCCACCAGCATCAGTGTTGGGCTCAGCTGTGCCCTGCGGTGGGGCCATCACTCAGGCAGCTGTAACTGGCTGGAGCCGGCTGTGTCCAGCACAAGGCAGCCCTGGCCTCTCCTCACAGAGGAGCTCCTACAGCCCTCCACTGCCAACACATGGTCACAGACACATCTGATCCACCGACAATAAGAAAAAGTAAGGTTATTAGGGTGGACATTGTTGGGGGGGGGCACTGTAAAATGTTTTCAGGTGGAAGAGAAGGAGGAATGAGTTGTCAGTTAAACAGCTTTAACATGAAGGACACGATCATCAGCACTGAGGAGGGCAGAGAAGCAGAACCAACAAAAAGGATGGGGTGGGAGTAGAGGGTTTTGAAATAAGATCTGCTTGTATTAGTCAAATGCTAGGCCCTCATGGAGAGAGGCTCGAGTACTTCTCTGGGAAGGTTTTGTCACGGAGCTGGTCACATCATTCAGACGAGACATCTGCTGATTTTATTTGTGATGACAGGTAAAGGAGTTAAACTGCACGTCCCTGACTTGGAAGGCTTGAGTGTCATCCGTGTCTAATTTTAAAGTTGACAGCAAAATAGCTCAGAAAGGAAAAAGAGGTAAGAAGGGAGCCTTTCTCTTCAAAACTTAAGGTACTGCGTGTTCCCTTTGCATGCTAGGTGTCAAACTGGCCAGCAGTGATGGACCTGTTGTGCCATGCACTGCCATCTGCCTCCTGTGGCTGCTGCCCGCCACGTCCACTTTCATGTTTTGTCACTTCTGCATTTTCTGTTGGCTGTCACAGTGTCAGGGGTCACTTGAGACGGTTGCAGTGTGGTAGAAGTGAAAGAACCAGGTGCTAACATTTATGACATCCCAAAGGAATGAAAGGAGACAAAAATAGTTGAGCACTTCTTAGGAGACACTTGTCACATGACTGCTCTGGGTCAGTCCCTAGACTGAGAGTGTGGCTATTGACAAGTAGCTCTGAAAATAAGCATTGTCTCTTGGTCTCTTCATGGAGTGCTGAGGAGAGGTTCAGAATTTTCTGTCAACTATATGCAGTATTTTCAGTCTAGCCATAAATAGTTTTCATGCGTTTGTTTTGATCATGAATGCCTCAAATTGGATTCCTTCCTTAACTTTGAGAAGGCAAGTTAATGTGTGGTACATGTCCCTGACTAGATGAGAAATGAAACATTTTGACACGAACATTTCTACAGCTACATAAAAAAGAACTCGCTGAAGTGCAAACGCTGGCTCACGATCATAATGAGCAGCTAGTGAAACTTGATTGCTGAAATGTTCATGAAGAAGTAATTGCAAACAGTATTTGTTCAAGTGTTAAAATATTCCAGTACTTGCATAAAAGTATTGGTGGAGTTTGCTAACCCTGTCTTTCTTTCTAGTTTGTTCACACAAAATTTTTGCATATTTGAAAAGTTATCAGAAATTTGACAGGGTGATGTGATGAAAGTCAGGCTATCTGGAGAGGCTGACAAAGGGAAGCAATAGTAAAGTAAGGGTTATACTTGTAAGAGGAGAAGGTTATAGCTGTGCTGCAGAAGGCAAGAAGAGGAAGCATGGAAAAATAGAGCAGAGCTCATGTAGAGAAGGAGCTACAGTTAAAGAGGAATTGGCAAGTGGGAACTTTATTGGAAGATGGCTGTGATTTTTCTGGTGTTGAAACATACTGATACATTTCACATACTTTCTTTTTTTATTTAACCTTTTCCTCACATGGCATGTTAATAGTCTCTCTTTCCACTAAGCTTATGTTCACTGTAAAACCTTGTTTCTGGCTAGTTCATGTCCTCACACACCTTTGTTTTGCGCAGGAATAAAATGGGGTTAGCACAGAGGAGCTTGTAAAGGGGATTATGACTGTGCAGAATTTCTGGAGGATTCAGGGGTGTGATGTCTGCTTCAAGGAGATAAAGAAACCCCAAACAATCCAAAACCTCTCTGTTTTATCCTGGAATTTCTGTACATTAGGCTCACTTCTCTCTTCTGACACTTCATTATGGCTTTTCTGGGTTTGAATAAAAATTCAGTTCTCTTCTCTTGTAGATACGATTACTGCTGCTGGGAGCTACTTTCTGTGAGTGGTATGCATGAATGTTTTGTGTCCTGGAGTCTGAAAACTTTCTGAGTGTGAGTGGGTGGTCTCTTGCTCCTTTCCTACCCCCCCACCCCCACGTATTTAGTGTCTGTGATCTGGCTGAAAGTAGATCTTTCTGCCTTCAAGAAATGGCAGAAGTGCTTAAACTTTCTAACAATTTCTTGTGAGAAGCACAAATTGAAGGCTGGTGGTGTTATTGCTATGCAGCTATCTCATGGGCAGTCTTCATTCATGCAGGAAATTTTTCATTACTGGGAAGAGAGCCCAGATTTTCAGGGGCATAGGTTAGTGCTTTTGTTTGTGGTCTCATAGCCTTGTGACTTGTTCATTGTTCATCCCTTATCCTGAAAGGAGCATAGCTTTTGTACAGCAACAGTATGTGCTCATGTAACTAATACTGTGTCATAGTGCTTGCCCATGAGGTGGAACTGGACGTTTAACTAATTCCAGAAGTTCCTAATGTTTAGATATTTCATTCCTGTAATGCTATTGTTCCTGAAATGTGGATTTGTTTATGGGTTATGGTTACTTTTCTGAGGTAATTCTTAGGTCTGTCCTTCTTGAAAAAAAACAACCCACCAACACACACACACCCCTCCCATGTGGATATGCTAGTCTTTTTGTGTTGGACAGTAATACAGACATCCCCTCATGAATGGAAGGAGTAAACGGATAGCAACAGCATTCTCTGACCTAGCAGCAAGAGATAAATGAAACCTGGAAATAGCTTATGCAGCTCTTGTAGGAGACAGTTTGGATTTGTGAATCTCTGCTGTATATTCAGTGCTGTACTAGAAAATGTGGTTTTGTGATTAGCAGCACCATGGCCGTGCACGTAGATACAGCACATTCATTCTTCAGAAGAGTCAGTGGAGCTGTGTGCAGCCTGCAAAATAATCCTGTCAGTGAGATGGAGGACTGGATACTCATCTGTGCTCTGAAGTGTCACGTTTTGTCTCTACCCCCCCGTGGAGATCTGGCTTTGTACTTAATGTAGAAAGAAGGGTTATTTGAGGACCAGAGCATTGTAAGTGTATCAGACATATTGAGGTGCTGTATCAGAGTAAGATCATTGTGGCGGTAATGGCGCTGAATGAGCATTGAAGTCATGGCTTAGTCTCTAGTCTTCAGTTCATTATCATTAAGCTGTTAGTGTGTCAGGTAGCTCGGTCACAGCCTGGTGCTTTGAGTCAACTTGAGCACTCAGGGGTTCATAGCAGTACCTGAATTTCCTCCAGAGTGGCTTATCAGTTTCTGTAGGGACAGTTACATATTTGGTTTTAGACCCAATTTCTGTAGATGTCAGTGTCTACTGAAAGCTTGTCTTAAGCCCTGGGTGGTAACTATGTTTTTTTTTTTTTTCATGGAATTTTGCCTGCTACTCTGAATCTGGATGCTCTAGTCTCTTTAGCAGCAGTGAAATGCTTCTGTAACAGAAGATGCCGACCGCATTCAGCAAGGGCCTCATTAACAGTATAATTTTGAGGCTAGTGTTGACGGGATCTAAGCTGGAGAAACACTAACTGCTTTGAATATTCTTCCCATATCATTATCCCAAGTTACCGTTCATGAGCCATAGTTTCTGTACGTTTACTGTGCATCTTCTGCTGGTGCTAAGCACTCTGCTCTTATTCATGTGGCAGAAACCAAACACCTGGCAGGACATGGTCATGTAACAGCAAGGACAGTAATTAGGTAATTTAATTAGAGCAATACATTTATTTTCCAGTAACCTGTTTCTTGTTTTTCACTTTCCAGATATTGCATATGACCAACTAGAGAGAAGCTCTCTGCTCTCTGAGTCATTCCCCCTTATTTTTTTCTCAAGCATATATATATTTCATTTAATCCTTTGTAGCCTCCCTTTGTGGCGTCTGCTTATTTATCACTGTCTCTAGAATCCCTTTTCCACTTGGTAATGTTCATATTTTTGGTCCCTTGGTTACCGCTGTTGTAAATTATTATCCAGTAAGATTTATAGTGGTGAGACATGTACAAATGATCTGTCTCCCCCATTTAATGGCTTAACACTAAGATATGTTTGTTATTTTCTAATGAAACTGTATGTATAATTTTGAGATGAATTTTTTCAGGTGTGCCATGAAAATTTAGGTCAGCAGTGGTACTATATCAGACTGTCTGACAGGCTACAAATCATAATGTGCCACAGGCACAGATTTTTCAAATCATATGGGTGTTGAACCCACTACCCCACTGTAGCTTTACAGTTACTTAACCTTTTCTTAGATAATTGACATTGGAGCCTCTCCACTGATGGAATATAATGTAGCACCACGTAAATTGCTTGGGGTGCTTTATTGATTTGTTTTCTCACTTAAATGCACAAGGAGAAGTTAAATTTCATTTCATTTCCATCCAACAGGGGCACATGGAAAAGGCTGTATATACATTTTTTCTAAATTCCAGTAGCATTTTTTTATAACTTTTCAGTTCATTCTCTTTGTCTTCTTAATTGCATTTAGCTGTGACATGTGATTTGTGCAGGTCATGTTGTATATTGTGGTTTGAGTTTCTTGGTCCCATGGTTTAAGAATTAGCAGAAACTGTATGCTAATTTGCTTTTGAGAACTGTTAGTAAAATTAATGGCTTTTTATTTCTCTCTGTTTGATTGATACTCAGTTTTTAAAGATATGTTCTTTGTCATAGTATTTCAATAAATAGGTTCCAATGGATTCTGATAGGGATCCTCCTCTCAGCCAAGCCAAGAAAACCTGTGCTTCAAATTCAGGTCCTTCTCTGCTTGTGAGCTTTAAACAGTAAGGGGCGGGTAACATGTTGTCCTCTTTGACTTGTTTCATGCTTCCCATGTCTGCATTCAAGCAAGACAGATCACAGATCTCAAATACCATGTTTTATATTTACTTTGGAAGAAAAAGAGCTTTGCAGGAGAGGGTAGGTGTTTATTTTTAAATATACTGATTTCAGTAAGTCTGAGCCAAGTAAGATAGCTTAGCATAATGGGGATATTCTGAAAGGCTTTCCATCTCTAGCTTGTCATTCTGTGTAACATTGCTATACAAAAAATGATGGGATTGGAGGGTTAGGGTAATTATTTTGATTGTTCGGTGATTTTTCCAAATCAGATCTTAAATTTTTGCTAGAAGTGTGTTTTATATATGCAATTAATAAATATGTTTTATGATCTTTCAGCGTGAGAAGCTGATACATGAGTTGGAGGAAGAGAGACATTTAAGACTTGAGAGTGAAAAAAGATTGCGGGAGGTGACACTGGAGTCGGAGCGCAGCAGAGCTCAGATGCGTGGGCTTCAAGAACAGTTTTCCAGGTATGTTACATAAGTAAACTATGTTCAGAATATTGGAGGAACATCCTTTGGTGCAAAAAGATTGATCAAACCTTTTGATGGGATGAAACTAAAGCAAAAACTGCTCTCCCTCTGAAATTCTGTAAACATGACAGGCTTTTAGCTAATGATTGTCTGCGTCCTGTAAAACTTAAAAGGCTTGTAACATCATTCTATGTAATGGTGAAAATTTTCATTTCTAGAGATTTTGCATTTTTGTTAAATTTTTGTTAGAATTCCCATTGTTTTTTTAAGTACAGGTCCTCACTTCTCAAAAAGTGAATGTCATTGCTAAGTCAATATTTGGTTGGTTTCTGTTAACCAGCAATAATAGGTTGGGTCAATCTGAATAGCAGATAAACTGATTCGCTTAGATCCCAGAATCACTGAAACGTTAAAGTTTAGTTTAATATGGTGAAAACAACTGTGGGGTGGGTTTTTCCTTTTGTAATTTTTGTTGTTTTTGTAGAGTTTTCTGTACTGGCATTTTTTATGGGTTTTTTCCTCAGTATCTGCCTTGCTGCTCCTGTGATCTGAAATTGGGTTACTAGGCAACCCTGCAAAAGCCATTAATAGCAATAATAAAATTTTTTCTGATCTGTTACATTGTTCTTGGAAAATTTCCATTAATGCTCTTCAGATTATAAAAAACAGTCAAAGACTTCAGATAAGACTGAAATTCTTACACTAAAAATGCTAAGGATATTTCTTTTTTAGTTTTCTGCTGTTCTTGTTTTATGATCTTTGGTTTCAATTTTTACTTATTCTGATGAGGCTCCCTGAATAATACACAGAAAATAAACCCACTCTATTATGAGTATTCTTGGTTAGAATATCTTGCTGTATTATATATTAATCTTTGTTTATGGAAGAACTTCCTGAGATGCTGATTCTAGAACAGTATTATAGTTACACTAACTAGAAGCCTTTGAAATAAACTTTGAAGATGTTGGAGCCATGATTAAAAAAAGAAGGGGTGAGGGGAAGCCAGTCTTCAGAGTACAGTGCCTGTAACTTGGTAAAATTTAGACTGTTGACGCATTCAGATCTTCTCAGGTTTAACTTTCATTAGTCTCATGAAATTGCAGTAGTCCAATTCAGTTCTACAGTGTTTCTGAAAATAGTAACTATTTATTAGCTATTTTCACATAGTCCACTATCTTCAGATCAATCCATTCTTTTCCTTCCATTACTATTTTTAATTTAACTTGCCCTGATCTGTAATGAAGGAGAGGGATGCAAGCTCAGGTTTGAAGTTGTTGGTCTCTTTATTTTTGTACCTCTGATTCAGATAAAGGTGAGCGCTGTCTAAATCAGTATTATGTTCTTTTTAAGGCTGGCTTTACGTTAGGTATACCTTTTGAAGGCAGACTTTTGAAGGCAAACTTAAATATCTCTTTTCATTAATAGCACCTTGGTTGGCCCTGTTATTGCCAGGGATGAAAACTGCCATTGGCTTCATTGGGCTATGATTTTATTTTAGTGTAGACCAGATGCAAGGAAGAGAAGGTATCACTTAAATACTTATTTGCTTTTAAAACATTATGTTTGGCACAGTGAATATTAGAGGTTATTTTTTCTTATGTTTAGTAGAATATTAAGGTATATGTTTACACAGACTTTCTCACTAAATGAGTTTTACCCTCTTGAGCAAATAACGAAACGGGCAACTGGATAATCTTGTGTTGCTTAGAGATTCTGTAGTATTCGAAGGTTTTGAAACTTTTTTCTCAATATGAGAACAAGTAGATGGGACAAGAGAGGTGTTGGTGGAAGGAATGTTAAAATCAAGCAAAGAGGAAGTACTTTGAGCCCAAGCCTTCTGGCTTTCAGGTGTAGGTAGACTACAATAAGACTATGTGTTACAGGATGAATCTTTTAAATGCATGTAATTCCTGAACTGAGTGGATTTCCATGGGCATTCCTATATACACATGCGGAGCAGTAGGTTAAACCGTGATTTGGATGATGTTTCTTTGCATCTCAAAATAGTTTATTTGCATCTTTGAAAGAATGAAACATAATAGTTTGTGGAAAGCTGTAAGCTGACCTTTGCAGTCAGGGAGGGAAGCTGCCTATTCCTATCTGAAATTGTATGAAAGCTTTAATCTGTCATATAGCATATAGTTTGAGATTGAGGACTTCAGAAGGCAAGGGTTTATTTACTGATTGACATTTCTGTTTTTACTGAGTAAGCAATATTCCAGGCTTGGAGTCTGAAATAAATCAAAGTTTTCTTTCTTAACATCCGTAAAAATCTGCCAGAGCCTTAAAGTGACACAGTGGTTAGTTTGATAAATATGTGACAGTTGCTGTAGAAGGAGAAAGATTTAAAAAAAAAATCCATTTCCAGAATTGTACAGTGGAGTATCCATGTAGTTTTAAATTTGTTTTCTAATTTTATTGGACGTGAATATATCTAAGATGTGGTCTTCTTCAGGAAAACCATTTACTGGTAAAGCTACAGTTTTACACTGAAGTTGGATGCAGGTACTTTTGGATTGCCTTAATATAATCTCAGTTTGAGTTGAAATCCTTGTTGTTTTCTTTCTAAAAGCTTCTGAGATCTGTTGCTTTGCTGCAGGTGTACTGTTAAATTCTATAAGGCCCTTTTTTGCACAGCCATTTATAGGTGAATGTCGCTCAAACACACAGAGGCTAACCCTATAAAGACCTATCAGCCCAGTTTCTTCCAAGACAGTGTCAAGCAGTCTGACTTGCCCATTTTGATTGTTGGCAACTGTCAGGGTGGGTCACCGTTTAGGTTAGTATTATGCCTACTGTCTCTGGAGGAAATTGTGTTACATTTTTTATTTGGTTGGTTTTGTTGTGTTGTTTTTTGTTTTGTTTTGTTTTGTTTTTTTCTTGATCACAGTTTAACATTAGTTTCTCCTTGAACCTCTATCTTGGACATCAGAGAAAAAAAATACACTGTGTCTAATGTACCTCCTAGTTCTTGGTTTCAGCTGTGCTTTTCCTACTTTCAGCATCTTGTGTTGTTACAGAAACGTAACAACCCTGCCTGAAGCAGTAGGTGTGATTTATAGCATCACTCTAAAAAGCACACTAATAGCACAGTATAAATTGATTACATTTCTCTGCTGTACATCAGTAAGAAATAGAAGTTGTTGTCTGTTGTGTATATACAGTACATGCAATTCCAGCCTGGGATTAAATGTTAAAGCAGTAAAAGAGATAGCTTTACTTAAGTTATTTTGATTACTGATTTGGTCTAAATTAAACATGTTCAATAAACACACTATTGTGAAATATAGCTGTAAACAGTAATTGAAGCGACTAGTATCAAACCTTAAAATCCCTTTTTGGTAAATTTCAGAAATTCTTTCAGTTAAGAAGATGTTGTTTACAGGTATCAATGTCTGTGACTGGAAAACTCCCTCAGGCTCTTAAGAATGGATGTTATTGGAAAAGAAGGAAATGATCCTTGTTTAATCTGCCAGGGTGCTTGTGAATGGGATGAGTGCAGTTCTCATCAGATTGTATTTCAGCATTCCCCTCACATTAATATTGACCGTAGCATTAAGCCTGTCACTTCTGACAAGGGGAAAAATTACTACTACAAATCTGCTAACTCTTTGCATAAAAGTGTTGTGTGGCTGTTGGATTAAGCACATCCTAGGTGTTCTCCAGTTACTGTTAATTCCCCTTGCTCCATTCTGGCTTGTCAGAAGGTGACTGGAAATGATAACTCTTTTCCTCTCAGCTGTGATACTGAGATTTTTTTGCATTGCATCAGCATGTTGATGTTGCATCATAACATTGTAATTTCTAACACTATCACATATGCTTGATCTAGAGGTCACCACCTGCTTGCATTTCACTGGCCTTACTGCCATGACTGGTAATCCATTTACAACAGAGACCATGCCTGGAAAGTATAAACCAGTAGGACACTTCAGTAGCCTCATTGGTTGGTCAGTTTGTGTAAGTCCACTGAATGCCAATTTAAACCATTAACAACATTTTAGTCTAGTGTCTGGAGAGATTAAAATGCTCTCCTGGCAGCCATTGATGGCTCTCCTGGCAGCCATTGATGGTATTCCTTTGATTCTGTCACAGCAGGGATGAGTACAGTACTGTGTGGGAATTCACTTCTTGTCTAAGATGAACATTGCAGAAGGAGCTGTCTACAGTTCTCCTGTGTAGTTCTACATTTATCTCCTATCATACTTCCTACATAGCCTGTGTGTAGGGTTATTGCGGGAGGCAGATTGTAACAACGATACAGTTTATATCAAAGACTGACCTTGTCATCCTGCACTGGTTTTAGATACTACCAGATTTTATTAGGTGTGACTGTGCGAAATGTTACAAAGAGAACTAGTGAACAAGCATAAAACACAACTTGCTGACTTGAAAGTGCTTCATGTATTATGAGTATCTCACTTGCACACTTCCTGCATTGCTACTGACTTCAAGGTATCCACTGTTAGACATGTTGCGGTAGGTGGACTTGGCTGGCTAGCAGGTACCCACCCAGCAAATCTTTCATTCATCCTCCTTGGCAGGACTGGGAGAGAAAATAATATGATAAAATCTTCATGGGTTGAGATAAGGACAGGGGAATCACTCACAAAATTATCATAAGGGGGTTATCAGACTCCACTAAGGGAAGATTAATGTATTGCCAATTAAAAATAGCGTAGGATAGTGAGAAGAAAGACAAAACAAGTTAACACCTCCCACCCCTCTCTTCTTCACAGTCTCAACTTCATTACTTCTTTCCTGACTCTTTGATGTCCTCCCCTGAGCAGCATGGTGAATGGCAGGGTTGGGGGCAGGCTGCTGCATGCAGTTCAAAACACTTCCTCTTTCCCACTTCTTCCCCCTCACACTTTCCCTCTGCTCCAGTGTGGGGTCTTTGAGTACTGGGTGGCTTCTGTGGTGCATGGCGCAAGAGGGTGGGACTGATGTCTGCTTCACAGGTGCCAGTTTGGGAGCTGCCGCTCTCACTGTGCTGGACAGAGTGCTTTCACTGGAGGACTGCTTAGCTCTTGGCTGGACTCACTAAGCCTCAGGACATGGTGTGAATGCCATTCTACTAGGGCTTTGACCTAATGCTTAAGGTATTGATCTTGTCTTTTGATTTGAATTGACAGAGTAAAAGAATGGTGTTTCTTTTAGGTTAACACTGATGGGGTGAGTATATTAGTATTTTTATTTATGAACATGTATGGCACTCGGGTACATATTTCATCTGTTAAGTGTTGCTCAGAACTGTCAAGCACTATTTTAAGTAAGATGAAGGAGCTTTTGTGTGAATAGTTTTCCTCTGGCAGAAAATAAAGGAATGGTTTTAGTAAACCCATGAAGTTAAGCCCAAAGAGGAGGTTGCCCCAGGTTGTATGCAGAGGTTGGCACCACTCAATTCCTGGCCTACTTTAAACTAAGCATGCTGGTTTCCTGTTTGACCAACAGGAAGAAAAAAAAGAAATTTTATAATTTTTCATCCCAGGCTTAATTGCTGTTCTGTATATGAAAACAGTGGTTTTGAAAGTCTGTACACATGAGGAATATCTTAGTTTTCTTCAAAAACTACAATTGTTATTCTCATTTTAAAAACCATCAGGTTGAAATACACATTTTCCTAGAGAAGTTGAGAAAGAACAAAAGCAATGAGGTTAGAGTAACTGCAGAAGTCTGAAGAACCAGTGTAAACTCAAAACACAGAAGTTGTGCAAGGACCAGAAGGTAAAGTAGATGATGTTGCATGACACATATTGACTTGTGTAACACGTTTAGAGAGCAATGGATTGCTTTGCTCCAGGCATTATTAAAGATGCACATAGAGGTACATGCAGTTCCCAATTTTCTGTGGACTCTTGAGGCACTGAAGCTGCATGAAGAGCCAGCCCTGTTTCAGTACCCTGATGGATTAGTAAATCATGTTGTGTTACATGGCAGCTATTAGTTGCTGAAAGCTTCTTTCAAGGGATACAGGGAAATAGATAATTTTTATCTTCCACAAATCAAAATGCAGCTATCTCTCTGCTCAGAAAATCCTGGATTTGGTTTGTATTTATTTATATGCTGACAGTATGTATCGTACTTCTGGAAGGTTGCATCTTTTGCCTTTACTGATTTATCAGAGCATGAAGTGATACTCAGTTTTCTCTGTTCTAGCTAGCACTAGAATTTAATAGAATATAATGTTTTTTTCCCTTTGCATAATGTGATAGATTAGCACCGAAGTACTGCTAGGTTACAGTGTAATCCTTTGGTTTACCCTGTCTTTCAAAACATACAGGACGGAGATTAACATAAAAACAATCTATCAATATTTTCAACACAATTTAACAGTAGATTACCAATGCCCATACACAGGTGCACACGCAGCATATATTCCCCTCCATGCATTAATTTTTGTAGTAGAAAGGTGGTCTGAATATTATCTGAACTCCCATACCATGATCCTGACCAAGCAGACCCTATCTATATTAGGTAGCATGGGGCATATGTCCCTTATTTCATTACATGGCTGTTTCATTCCCAAGGTGAGAAAACCCCACAGATATTCAAGGAAGCTCCTGGAATCAAGTACCAAATAGTATTGTGCTTAAGAGCAGAGGCTCCTGTGCGGATGTTTTACAGACCCTTTTATGTTGGAGGACAGTGAAAACCTCATTTTGGTGAGATTTCAGACTCCCTTGCTACTGCTATTTAAAGAGATTGAGGTTCATGTTTGATGTTTATGTACTGTGAAAACATCTACCTATTGAAGTTCACAGCTCTGTGCATTTTATTTTGCACAATACTAGGCACATTTTTGCAGATATTTCTAGCTACAGATATTCACCATTGTAAAATATGTTTAGATTTATGAAAGGACAGTGTCAATTTAGGAGCTAAGTTCTGTTACTGAGTGAGCTGCTGCCTAAGAGCTGTGCAGTCATGCATGGTAAGATGTTTCCAAGGTCAGTAAGACCTGTGGTTATCAGGAGGATTTCTGTTACTTATTGCTGGTTTGCTGTTCTTATAGATGTATTTGTAAAATTGCATTGGAACATGCAAAGCTAAAGTGCTGAAATTGCTATAGCTTGGTTTCTTTTGAACCTGGAAAAGTGGGAAAGTCACAGATGTGTCATGTGCTATTCCTCAATTCCTTGATGCCATATGAGGTAAAAAGACTATTCAAAACCAGCACATTTCTTCACATATTCAATAAATAGATTCCTTTGCTAGACGTAATAGATACCTTAATTCCAAGGACTGGGAGAAGGACAGAAAAAAGGCCTACAAAGATGTGCTGAAAAGAATTTATTTTCCTTTAGCTTATATTTTCTCTTAAGCCATTTGATATTAATTGGCTGTGACCTAAAAGAACATATTTTTAAATGCTTTCTTTTAACATTATATCCTTAATTCTGAGTCATTTTTCAGGAAAGAACCTGTCCTCATTGCATTGTAAGGCCGCTCTCACTTTTTTTTCATAGCTTGCCATGATTACCTGCCTTTGTGAAAGACCAAATTAGGTCACCATTGGTACAGGTGTACCCTGTCTGTTGCCAGCAGGCCTGGTGAAACTGACCTATGTAAACTGACCCATGATCAAAGAACCCCAAATTCTGCAGTAACACAAGGCTTGGAGCCAGGTATTGATCTGTGGGCTCTTCCTGTTTCTTTCCTTATCATTCCCTGTGACCTGAATGATAGAGGAGAACAGTACTTGTGCTTCTGATCCCTTAACCAGAGGGATCAGAAGCGCTAGATCCCCTTGGATTGTGGGGATTTCATTCTGCATCCTGTCCCTGTGTTCTGACTCAGGGGACTGCGTACCCAGAGAATGTCTGGTCTTACTACTAAAGACTGTGGCAAAGCAGCATTAAGTATCTCAGCCTTTTCATCATCCTTTCTCACTGTGCTTCCCCCCACATCCAATAAAGGATGGAGATCCTCCTTAGCCCTCCTTTTGTTACTAATCTATCAGAGAAACATTTTTTATTGTCTTAAAAAAAAAAAAAAAAACAAAACCAAACAAATTCTGCCAGGGAGACCAGGCTGGAAGCCTGTTGTTTTAAAAAAGAAGGCCTTTCATGTAACTAAATGATTTTAAAAATTAGTAATTCTTTCTGCCATGTTTCCTACCAAACAAAATAAGAGACAGTTTTATTTTTAATTTTGCTGGGATAGAAGTCTTCAAAGTTTAGTTTATTCATGTAATAGCTAGATCCATCCTTCTGAACCTGAACATGGAAAAATTGCCTGCTTTGGATGGCAGCCAACTGTATCCTGGGCTGCATCAAAAGCAGCGTGACCAGGTCGAAGGAGGAGATCCTGCCCCTCTACTCTGCTCTCGTGAGACCTCACTTGGAGTATTGTGTGCAGTTCTGGTGTCCTCAAC